>JAVDPK010002155.1:47671-59042 GCA_034780415.1 Cichlasoma orientale
CCATCTGTCCCTGCTTATGATTCCAGCATACACCCCCCTCAGCAAAACTGCTCTTTCTACATCTAAGACTGTTCAGATCTGGCCCGAAGGTGCCTCTCAACAGCTGCAGGACTGCTTTGGGACAACTGACTGGGACGTCTTCAAGCACCAGGACCTGGAGCAGTACACCTCAGCTGTTCTGGACTATATCAAGTTCTGCACCAACACTAACTGAGGACTTCCCTGCCTGAAGTCCTCCATTATTGTCCCCATCCCCAAGAAAAACACCATCAGTGGACTGAATAACTACAGGCCAGTAGCACTCACACCAATTATTAGGAAGTGCTTTGAAAAGCTTGTCCGGGCTCATCCTGAACACCACTAAGACAAAGGAGATGGTAGTTGACTTTAGGAACACAAATGTCATTCAACCTCTGTTTATTGAGGGGGATGAAGTGGAGCTGGTCTCAGATTTTAGGTTCCTGGGAGTGCACCTGGAGTACGACCTCACCTGGAGTATCAATATGACCAGCATTGTCAAAAAGGCCCAGCAGAGACTGCAATTCCTGAGGTTCTCAGGAGAAACCACCTGACCCAAAATCTGCTGGTGTCCTTCTACCATTGCTCTGTGGAGAGCATCTTGACCTACTGTCTGTGCGTGTGGTTCAACAGCTGCACAGGAGCAGACAGGAAAAGATTCCAGCGAGTCATCAACACGGCTCAAAAGATCACAGGCTGTCCCCTGCCCTCCCTCCAGGAACTGTTCAATGCCCGCTGGCAGAGGAGGGCACAGAACATCCTCCGGGACACCTCACACCCTGGACATTCCCTGTTTCAGTTGCTGCCATCAGGCAGACGCTTCAGGACGATGAAGGCCAGAACAAACAGACTGACAAACAGCTTTTATGCCATCATTGAACTGAACTCTGTGCTGTGGAAAGTGATGTGGGGTGGTAGTGCTGAGTGTATGTGTGCAGGTGTGTGCGTGTGTGTGTGTGTATCAGGGCTGGTCTTATCTCTTCTAATTAAAATTTTATTATTATGTATTGTGTTTATATTTTTAATTATTTTACCACTATACTTTTATTATTTTCTGAGGCACCAGGAAGGACTGCATTTTTAATCGCGTTGTGCAACTTGAGTGTACAATGGCAATAAAGATTCTATTCTCCTGTTTTTAATCCTATAAAAATCATACCCATTCAAATCTAACAATTATTACATTTTTATCTTCATTTTGGTGTCTTTTTGAATGATTTCTGATATTACACAAAAAATGTCCCTGCTGTGGGACTAATAAAAGATTATCTCATTTCATCTATAGCCTTTAATTTGTTTTGAGTTAGAAAATAAAGGATTAAAATCCTGTAGGAGCTTTTTTTTAAACTGAAAAATGTAATTTCACTTTAGAACAAAAATTAATTTGAATTCTGTGTTTCTGTCAGTGAGCAAATATGAATCTGGAGCCTTTCTTGTTTTCCAGGAGAGAGCTGAGTGACCATCTCAAATGAATTTTCACATGTTTACAGCAACACTTAAAAAATGTATTTTATTTCCAGTTTTTATTCTTTGATTCTGCTAAAGTAGCTTTGCACGATTCAAAAAAATGCTCCTTTATCTCCAACCCTCAAACTTGGAATGAGGAACAAAATTCATTTAAAATATTGCAAAAAAGGAACATTTGTGATTCTCTGTGGTCGTTCCTGCGTCCCCCGCCCCCTGGGGTGTGGGCGCCTTGGGCTTCCTGAGCCGGGCTGGATGTTCTGGTGTGGGTGTCGGCCTGCTTCCCTGGTGGTTGTGGGCCGGGGCGGCTTGGGCTTCTTCGGCGTGGGGGGCTCTGCGGTGTGTCGGGCGGTTCTCGGGCACCTGGGACCCTGTGGCCCTGCTGCCGGCCTGCACGGGAGGCTGGCCTCTGGCAGGGCTGGTTTCCTGTTGCCCTGGATTCCCTGGGGCCCTTGCTCCTTGACCGGGGAGGGGCTCCGTCTGGGACCTCCCTCTGCCCTCTGCTGGGGCGGGCATGCGGCTGATACTAGAATATGTGGCCACGGGCTTTCTTGGCTCTTGGTGGCTGTGGATGGCTTGGGTTTCCTGGGTCCCTCTCTGCCTGCCTCTGGCTTCTGGTGGGCGGAGCGATGGTTTTCCACCCTTGTTGATAAATGCATTTCATGACATAGACACAGTCACTAACGCAATCTCAGCATAACATAACATAATCTCATGTTTTGTTTTGTTTTTTTAGTTTTTTTTTTTGGTGTGTAATCTTTTTTCTTTTATGTGATGTAGTTGCAGCAATTGATTTGTTGTTTGCTCGTGCTGTATCCCTCCCTTTTTTTTCTCTGTCTTTTCCCCTTTTCTCTCTCTTTCTTTTTTTTCTTTTTTCTCAGGCTGTCAACTCTGGAATTATTACAATATGTACATATGCACAATTATAATAAAAAGGACAAACATTAACAAGAAAAGCCTATAGAGAATCTATAGAGCTCATCTTGGGAGAATAAATATGTTTGGCTCAATAGTGCACTCAGATCACTATTCTGCTTGCAAAAACTGCCAGACATGACAGGCTTAAAGTAAAAAAAGAAAAAGAAAAAGGAACATTTATAAATCTTTATGTTTTTCTGATTATTTTCTGAAGGGAGTTTCAGTGTTTTTACCATGTGTCACACATTTAGTCCATAAAGTCAGTTTCTGTCTGATTGAACCACCGCTGATGATTTGATGATGATGTTTTTGTGTTTTGTTGTTTGGCTGAAAAAATGCATCAGATAATAAAAACAACTCAGCTCACTCAAATCCTCTTTAGGAGGAAAAGAGAAAATTTACAACTAAAACATGAAGAGAAACACCGTGTGCCCCACAGAGGAGGAGGAGGAAGAGGAAGAGGAGGAGTCAATGAATCCCTCAGGATAAAAGTCCCCACAGAGAGAGAGCCGCTCAGAGTGAACGGGGACAGAAAACCAGATACAACGGCCTAAACTCCTCCTCCTCCTCCTCTTCATCTCCAGCTGCTGATCTGTGAGTTTCATCACTCAGACATTCAGAGCAGAGTTCAGCCAACAGATAGACAGAAACCAGAGAGAGGGAGGAATAATCAGCTGACACAAGAGAGGGAGACACAAAGGCAAGAGTTCAACTCAGAATTGAAATAGACAGACAGAGGACAAGTCAGCTGACACCAGAGAGACAGGTACCCAGGTAAACAGACAGGGAAACGGGTAATCACAGAGATAGAGAGCGTGTCATTATGAACAGGTAAGTCCAGTCTGAGTTGTTTTTATTGCCATTGCTGTTTTGAAGTTGCAGCTCAGAGCATGAAGGTTTAAATGTACCTGCTCTGTGACCTCAAACCTCCTGTGATGTAATCCTCATCCTGCATGTTTTCAGCTTGCTGAGGAAAATGTTTAAAAACCAACGAGCTGCTGGTTCATGCGTTTCTGACTGTTATAGCAGGAGAAAGCTCAGACCGTTATCACAGTGTTGCTGAGACTCTGCAGGAAAGGGTTAAAGCTGAGAGTCAGACTGCTGGATTTATTAGGCTCAATTTAAATTTTATGAAGTCACTGAGTTAACTCTTTCACTCTCAGTGGGAGAAAATCTGCTGCTTTGTTTAAACACCAAAGGACCCTCTGACACTGAGAAGTCAGAGGTCAGAGTCTTTCTGGGTGTGAAGTCTAAATCTGTGCTTGAGCTTCAGTAGCTGAATGAATGAGGACGAGATTGTATCTGAAGGACCTGAATCAAAGGTTTGCCCTTAGCAGTTAGCGCCAGATGTTCAGATGTGGGTGCAGCAGTAGCTGGATGCTGATTGGCTGTCGGCACTGAGCTGTAATTAAAGGCACAGATTACAGACTTGGTATGTGTTAATAGTTCAGCTTTTTAGAGGTTTGTTGGAAGCTTCAGAAGCCATCTGGTGGCCATTAAAGTGGATACAGGTTTAACCATTTATAGAGCAAGTGACTGTTTTTGGTCATTTCCACACGGTTTATACATGTTGCCCATCCTCAGTGAGGTCAAGAAGCATGTGGTCATGAAGCCTAATGTTCTATAAAATTATAATGTCGATGTTGTAATGTAGGCAGCACGGTGGCGTGGTGGTTAGCACTACTGCCTCACAGTAAGAAGGACATGTAGAAGGTCTGGGTTTGACTCCACCTTGGCCTGGGCCTGTGTGGAGTTTGCACGTTCTTCCCGTGTCTGTGTGGGTTTTCTCCGGGTACTCCAGTTTTCTCCCACAGTCCAAAGACATGCAGTTACTGGGGTTAGGCTAATTGGTTACTGTAAATTGCCCATAGGTGTGAATGGTTGTCTGTCTCTCTTTGTTAGCCCTGCGACAGGCTGGTGACCTATACAGGGTGTACCCTGCCTCTCTGCCTCTATGTCAGCTGGGATAGGCTCCTGCGACCCTGAACAGGATAAGCGAATAGATGGATGGATGTGGTAATGTTTGAAAATACATGTTCCTTTCACCACGTGTATTTTTCTTGGAATTTGTTTTTTAAGTTTATGGGCAAGGAAACAAAAACAGAAACTTCACTGACCCCGATTTTCTACATGAAAATGAAGCACTTTGAAAAATGTCAAAAAACTAATGAAGTTTTGTTATGTCCTCCAAAAACACTCTGAGGTTGAGTGAGTGCCCTTTAAAGGGCTGAGGAATGGTCACTTTGTGGAAGTTACATTCATGTTTTATCCCATCTGTGTTTGTACCGTTACACAGTCACGGGTTTTATAGGCCGACGTTTTCTTGTGTGTTACTCAGTGAGCTGATATGAATCCATCCACCTTAAATATGAATAAGACCATTTGTCCATTCAGATAGTTTTTATTGGCTCTGCATGTCCAACTTTAGAGATGCTTGGATCCTCTAAAGCCCAAAAAGACAAACTGATTGGATTTTATGAACTATATTTGTAATTTTTTCTCACATGGAGGTCGTCCTGGTTTTCCTGCAACTCCACATATTTTTTCCCCACCAATCTCTGCTGAAGAAACTCTTCATCCTCTTGAAGTCCCCCTCTTTGCTCCTAGTTTTCCACCTCTGAAGCTTTTTCAAGCTCAAGATGCTTGGTGAACATCTTTGACAGGATTTAGTCTAGACTTTAAGTGGAAATTAATGCCATCAAAAAATGTCCCAATTCTAAGAATTTTTGTAATATAGAGCAGCTCTTATTACGAGGAAGCCGTGAACACAGACCAACATTAGACCAACAAGAGCTCACAGAAGTTCGTCAGAGAACGCAGGATCATTCAGTGCTTTAGATTTCGAGTTGGTTATTTATAACAGCTGTGGAGCTGTGAATTTGGTTTTATAGGAGGATATTTTAATTGGTTTAGAGAGAAAATCTCAGTTTACAAAGAAACCAAGAAATTTGGTTTGGCTGCAGGCTGAATACAGTTTAAATCTAAAATAAAGTAAATAAGGAACCACAGAGTGGGCATTTCTAAGCAGAAAGTAAACATTTTGAACTTCCTGTCTGACAGAAACACAGAGAAAGTGAGCAGGGGGAGGGTTGTCATTGCAACAGAGGAACAGAGGTTACTGACGTTCAAGTTCAACTGTGTTTGCATGGAGATCACAGGGCGACAATTGTGTTCAGCCCATCATCAGCCCACAGATCTGTGTCCATTTTGACCTCTGACCCCTTCTGAAGCTTCCTGCTTTAGGTTTTAAATGAGTCACAATGTTTGCAAAATATGTGACACAAAGTCTCAGTTATCTTTGAGAAATCGGTCAGAGAAACAAACTGAGTCAGAAAAATAAAAGCGAGGAGGCCTGTGAGTCACAGCTCAGGGTACAAATGCCCACAAGACCCCCGGGCTGCTGCTACATAAATGGTAAAAAAGAAAAAAAAGAAAAAAAAAGAGAAAAGTTTATAAATGACCTCCTGCCTCATTTTCTTGAGGACTCTTGTCTGACCTGGATGGTAAATCGTGAAGAAATGCTATGATTGGTTCTTCTGAGAATTCTGAGCTCAGAGATTGGCTGGTCTCACTTGGACTGCTTCATAATGTGAGGGTGGATGTTGCTAATGTGGTTCAGCTGTGAAGAAACGAAATCATCCTAAAGATGGACCACAAACAAATCATTTTACAACCTTCACTATGAAACATCAATTTGAGTCTGTAAGACAGCCTGAAAAGACTTTTCATATGATTTAGATGTACAGATTCATGTTTTTAAAGGATGTGACTGATGGACCACCTTTTTAACCCAGGAAACAACTGGTGAATAAACTCAAACAATCACCGAACAGTCTGCGTCTGTCAGTGACCCAGTATTTGGAGTTTTGTGGACTTTTGTTTACTATGTTTTGTTCATTTTGTTATTATTTTATTATTCTAGTTTTCCCAGTGCTTGTGTAGTTTCTTGTATATTTTCTGTTTACGCATATTTCATCATGTTCTCAGTTTCTAGTGCTTTAGTTTAGTTTTTCCCTTCGGGTTTCTTCCTCAGTGTTCATGTTTCCATGTTTACTTACCTCATATTTTACTTTGCCAGCCTCTTGTATGATGTGCATTGTTTTCAGTTTTGCTTCCCTTGTCTCATTAGTTAGATTCTGTTCACCAGTTCTCCCCAGCTTCAGATTTGACTGAAGTGCAAACTTTCATCTTCAATTCAAGGGCTTAACATGAAATATTGCACGTTTAGGAATTACTGCTATTTTATAAAACAGTGTCATTTTCCAAATACTTATGGATGTAAGTATAATTGTGGAATTATTTTATCTGAACTCTTTTTTTTTTGTTTCAGGTTGGCACATACGGGTTCAGGATGACTTCCTGTTTCATATCTTTCCTCTTGCTCTGTTCTTTATCTGTCATGGCCTCTGCTGAACCTGCGGGCTGTAAAATTCGTATCACTGACAAAGGACTGGACATGTGTAAGCATATGAATCAATACAAACCCAAATAAAACTGTAATCCAGAAACATCTGACCCAGATTTAACTACATTAAACACTCAGCAGTACAGAACCAGCTGGATCCTGCTAAGATGTAAGAACTCTGCATTTTGTTCTAGATCTTCTTTGTGGTAACGGATCATTAAATGTTTCAGTTAGACTTAATGGGACAACCACCTGTGGCAGAACTAATGTCTCCTATCATGAAACAAGAAGTGGTCGTCTTCACCTTTTTACAGGATGTCTCAGCTCCTCCTCAGTCTCAGAGTCCAGAGTCCTGCTTTGATCTATCTCACGATTTTGGTCTGTACTTATAGACTAGAACCTGGGTGGAAACTGAGTTCTACTGCTGAATCATTCAGTATCAGCTCCATCTGAACCAGCATAGTCAGATCCAGAGTCCACCGACTGGTCTCACCTTCATTTGAACATCAGGGATGAACCAGATCCTGAAAGACTTTAATGCCTTCACATGGTCTTGTGACTCCCTCCAGACCTAAAGGAACCAGGACCAGAACCATGACCATGAACTGGGAAGAGCTGAGAGCCATCCTGTGGCTTGACACTGAGGTGTTAAATATCTCTATTCACATCAGCCCTCCCACCAGCAGGTTTTAATCTGAGCTGGTCTTAATCTGACCCTCCAACCTGATAGTGATACCAGCTGCTCCATCCAGCTATTTGCTGTCTTATTGCTTCTTATAAAACTGATGCTGAGCCAGGAACTGCTGTAAAGAAGGAATTGTGGTCCTTTCTGTGTTTATACTAAAGGTTGATCCTCATACATCAAGGTTACGATGAGCAGACTCTTAAAAAGGGAAGTGATAATTAGAGATTATGGACAGAAGCAATCTGAATGACAACTTTACATTCTGCAGTAGGAATCAATGTTTGATCTTACTGAAGAGGCAAACCGATGTATGTGGAATTTCTTCTCCTCTTGCTAAAGAATTGCTGAGATCAGTGTACGTGGCTGAAGTTTGGTTGGTGAAACCACCATAAAATCCATTTTAAAGACTGATTTTTAACAAACTGGCTCCCTTCAGCAGCCGGGTAGAAGTTTTATTTGGTGTGCAATTAGACAAACCAAGACATCCCAACAGTGTGAACAGTATTGCAGAGTTACCCTCATCTAGATCTATATGCTTCTGCTGAGTTTATTCACTCCATCATCTCATGAAACAGGTAATGCTGCTCTATCTCTGCCCCCTTCATGGAGAACATGTTGGTTAAAGTGCTCTTTCTGCCACTCCAAAACCTCCCTGGTCAGATTAAGCAGTTCTTCTGATGAAACATCAAACTATAAGTCTGGCTCCATGATACCCTGATTAAGTATCAGTACTGGCAGCCTTGGTCTTTTCAGTGAAGCAGCTCATGGATGAACATGTCTGAAGCTGTCACTGTGAATTTGAAGAGGGTTTCTTTGCCAAACCTCTGTGTCTGTACTTTAGAAATGTTATCACCAATAACAGGGTTTACTTTGTGTTTCCAGTGAAGTCTGAAACTCAGAAATTTGTTGAAGAGGAGCTCAGTAACATCAGCATGCCGGAGATGAAGGGGGAAGAAGGACGCTTCCAATACACCATCAATGAGTACATGACAACTGACAACAAACCTGAAGTGATGATTTAAAGCATCCACACATGTTTTATGCCATCTCTCTGTTGGCTCTGCTCTCAGTGTGAAGATTACTGAGCTGAATTTGACTCACGCTGATCTGCAGTTCATCCCTGATGTTGGTTTGTTGTTTGATGTCCAGAATTCCTCAATCTCCCTGACTTTCAACCGACGGATCCTTTACTGGTTCTTGTAAGTTCTCCTGCAGAACACTGATTTAATTCAAACATTCCACCACAGAGAACCACATCACTCCATCAGAACTGCTGTTTACAGGAGCACTGAATATTGATGATGATGTTGTTGCCTCTCAGCTACGACACAGGAAACATCAACGCGTCGGCTGACGGTGTGAACATCAATACAATTCTGAGCCTGATCAGAGATGAGGAGGGACGTCTGAAGATCAATGACATGATCTGTGATGCCAAAATCAGCAAAATGAGTGCAAAGTTTAGTGGAACACTGGGGTAATCAATAACGATCAATCAATAATCATTTATGCATTAATAATCAACAATAATGATTATTTGTAACAATATATCTAAACACATCATGTGACTTCAGTGTCAGACAATCAGGAACCTGTCTTTTTTCTTTTTTTTTAAAGGAGAGTTTATGGCTTCCTGGCCAGATTTCTGACAACAGGCATGCGCTTCCTCCTCAACCAAAAGGTATGACACCTGTTCTTTCTCCTGCATCACCTTCCTGCCTTCTCTCTCTCTCTCTCGCTCTCTCTCTCTCTCTCTCTCTCTCTCTCTGTCTGTGTGTGTGTGTGTGTGTACTGCATGCTTGGAATGTGAGGGAATGAGCATTTGAAGGTGGTTGGTGGTGGTGGTTTAGTTAATTGGCTGTTTTAATTTTGGGACATGGTGTCCCTCTTTAGTGAGGGTTCACCTCCCCTGTCCATTAGGCATGGGGCTAGAATGGTTGCTTCCCCACAGTACACTGTGGAACAGGTTTTGTTAGCTCTTAGTGAACAGGTGGGCCATGAGAACATTACTGGAGGCCTTGGTTGTGTTTCCATCTGTTAGTTGAAAGGGACGTGATTCTGGATGATTTGTTTGTGGCCATTTCTCCATTGTTTGTGTCATCAACGCAGGTCCCTCTGTCCGGTGTCCCCTCTTTCATCACAGAAGAACTGCTTGAATGAGAGCTGGCAGATTTGCTGGCAGGTTCAGAGTAGTTCATCTTCACTGCAAAGACACCAGACTGCAGCACGTCCAGCCTCTGCGGAGACAGGCTTTCATGTACCTTACTTATTCTTTGCAGACACTGGAAGTGTTTTTCAAAGTAAAGTACAAATGCGGTTTCTATACTGTTTTTGCGAGTCCGGACAACATGCTGGTGCCCCACAGAAGGTGACAGCAAACGAGGCGATAGTGCAAGTTAGTGATGTGGTTAAGGAGAGGAGCTCTGACACGCAGGACAGGGACCTGTGGAGGACAACTACAATACGGCAGACAGACAGAGGCAACGATGAGTAAAGCTATTAATCAAAATGAAACTGAAGGTTATTTGAATGTTGAAAATAAAGAAGAGGATGTGTTTGAGGATGACTCAAACAGATTTTTCATATTCCTTGCAGGACATAAACTACTTTCTCGATGAAACATTTGGCGGGCAGTCTGTGGAAGTTGCTGACTTCTTCCCAGTTGCTAACCTGTTTATAAAATCTGTTCTGAAGATAAGGAGAATGGTCGGGTGAACAACTGAGCAAGCAAATAATTCCATCTGAAAGAGATACTGACCAAACTGAGAAGGGAAAAATGAGGGAAAACTCTGTCTGGAGCACAAAGAGTGGTCTTCATTTGGAAGAGTTTCACTATCATCTCTCTCTTCCTCCTGTCTCTGTTAAACATGGAAGCTTTCAGAATAGCAAGTCTGAACATCATTGGGGTTAGGGATAAGGAAAGGCAGTATTGGAAAAACTCAGTAGGAATAAAAACATTGATGTGTTCTTTTTACAGGAAATAAGTTGGAGGGGGCAGTATTTTTTAAGTCATGGTACCAATCTTGGTGAAGGGTGTAGCAATTTTGTTGAACATCTTTGTCTAACAAAATTTCCAACTTGTAAAGTGGAGCAGGGTGGGATCCAAGTGGTAGAGGCAGAAATTAGGGACATACAATATTTATATTCGTAAACATTTACACTCAAAATGATGGTACTGGCCGTATGCAACAGTTTCACAAACTAGGTGACAGATTAAAACAGTGTAACACTGTCTTGGTAGTAGTGGTCGTGGGGACAGAAATTGCACTACACATGATAGGAATACAGGGGAGCCTCATCCACCTTCAGCCTCCTTACTGCTGAGAATGATCTTATAGATGAATATATAGAGGAAACTCCATCCCACAGATAAACAGTACACATATGTGAAAGTGTCCGACGGTAGTGTGAGTGCAGCCAGGCTAGACAGAATTGATGTTAATCAGACATACAACAAAAGGTTAATCAAAAAAAGAAAAAAAAAAAAAAACAGACCAAGCTGGACTAGTCTGAATGAATATCTAATCCAAGTAAATTATGAATGAAGAAATTAATTACCAGCAAAATTCAGAAGAAGAGTAAAGGAACACGTTTTTTTTTTTTTTAATTGAAAAAAAAAATGCTACTGGAACTTTATCTCTTTCTTCAAAATAACACAAGACACCCCACCCCAGCAATGAAAGAGGAGCACTATCATAAAACTTCAATTCAATTAAATTTTATTTATATAGCGCCAAGTCATAACAAACAGTCGCCTCACGGCGCTTTGTATCGTAAGGTAAAGACCCTACAATACTGCAGAGAAAAACCCAACAGTCAAAACGACCCCCTATGAGCAAGCACTTGGTGACGGTGGGAAGGAAAAACTCCCTTTTAACAGG
>JAVDPK010002155.1:77672-89033 GCA_034780415.1 Cichlasoma orientale
ACGATCTTACCAAATCTACGATTAGCCTTAGCCAGCAGTTTCAAATTTCCATGAATGTCGCCTGCTCTGGCCCCTGGAAGACATTTGACTATGGTCGCTGGTGTTGCTAGCTTCACGTTTTTCAAAACAGAGTCACCAATAACCAGAGTTTGTTCCTCGGCGGGTGTGTCGTCGAGTGGAGAAAAACAATTAGAGACGTGAACGGGTTGGTGGTGTTCCGAGGGCTTCTGTTTAGGACTACGCTTCCTCCTCACAGTCACCCAGCCAGCCTGCTTTCCCTGCTGCATGGGATCTGCTGGGCAGGAGCTAACGCCGGCTAATCTACCATGGTCTGCACCAACTACAGGGGCCTGGCTAGCTATAGGATTTTCCAGGGTGTGGAGCCGAGTCTCCAATTCAGTAAGCCTGGCCTCCAGAGCTACAAACAGACTACATATGTTACACGTAGCATTACTGCTAAAGGGGGCTGAGGAGTAACTAAACATGTGACACACACAGCAGGAAAGTGCAGGAGAGACAGGAGAAGAAGCCATGCTGATAGTGCGTTGGCTAAGAGCTAGGCTACTAGCTGCGCTAAGCTACTAGCTGTGCTAAGCTAGTGAATTACTAAAAACAGACTAAGTGAATAATGTCAATACAGCTGATTCGGCAGAGAGTTTGCCTGGGAAAAAGCATGTGAAGATTACACTGAAATATGTCCTTATTCTAATCTATTCTATTCAGTTTCAATTAATTTTTCTTTATATAGCGCCAAATCACAACAGTCGCCTTATGGCACTTTTTACTGTAAGGTAAAGACCCTACAATAATAGATAAATTCATCCACACAGATTAAACAGCTAACAGATACAGCAAACCACGATACACAAGTGATACGATACCACAGTGAGAGCCAACACCAAGTGCAGGCAAACCACATCTGACTCAAAAGGCAGGGGAGGCCAGCTTCATCTGCTCTGGCAGCAAACCTCTCCAAGAGGTGCTGTAGTAGAAGAAGACCAGGGATACGAGCACCAGCAGGAAGATGATGGTGCAGCTGGTATGGATGGTTTTAATGAGCAGGCAAAGAGTAAAGAAGCACTGCCTTTAAAGCAAAATTAGCCCCAAACCTCTAGAAATAATGTGCAGAAAAGATCAAAGATGCTCTCTCTAGTTTAGTCCACAGTACCAGAGAAATATGTTTGGTTCAGATCAAAGACAGATTTTCAGGAGAAGAACCTCAGATCAGTTTGAACCACAGAGGTGGAAAATGTTCTGCTTTGTTGTTGCTTTTGGCAGATTTCCACCTGTGAATTCTGCATCTTTTCAAAGAGTGATGGTGTGAAATATATATATATATATATAAAACAAATATAAATAGCCTGTTCATCATAACTGAGCAGAAAATGGCATGTCTGTATTTTCTGTGTTGGAAATGTGTTGGTGCAGCTGAGCAGTGAAGAGGAGGAAATAAGTCAGCAGAGGAAATAAGTCAGGGTAGTACTGTGGTCACCGTGTGTTTCCTGATCTATACCGAGATGACATAAAAGCTGAAGCAGCTTTTCATGCTCACTGAGACCTGCAGACACCCAGGTGAGTCCTGCTGATTTAATGCTTAACTTAGAACATGACTTTAGCACAGGAGATAGGAAACCACAGCACTATCAAGAACTTTGATCGTCTGGCATGATTTCTGAAGCTAAGTGCAGGAGATGACACCGGAACATCAAAAAAATGAAGAACATATGTGTTCTTTGTTTTTTTTGATCAACATAAATATTTGGCTATAACTTCTGTTTACATTTCTTGGTAGAAGGAAAAAAATCTCGATATTCAGCGTAAGGCACGGTTTGAAACTTTGTCCACTATAGGTGACGGAAGACCTCCCTGCTCAGATTCTGTCCTATATATGAAAATGACTGTGTCATCTGCAAATATCAGGATTTTAATATCATCCCACAGCATGTGCAGCACTCCATAACTCCCATAACAACATGTACTTGCATTTTAAGACCTCGGCTTTACCTTTAAGGCTGTTGAATTAAACTCCGGCAGAAGCAGCCATGTATCAAGATAACTGACGTGGTGGATTTCAACACAGTATCTCAACCCGGTTTGGCTTCGATTTAACAGCACAGACTGTGGATGGTTTTAAAGCGTTTACACACAGTTTGTTTCAGAGATGGTGGGTTTCTTTTTCAGCTCCACAAACATGGGTGACCTAAAAAACGTGACTTTATCTTCCACCCTGACCTGTGATGTTGTCGACTCATCAGCCAAGCATTTCTTCATGCTGGTCTACAGTCTGGTGTTTCTGGTAAGTTTCACATTAAGCTCTGTTTAGAAGCTGGTTTGAGGTGGGTTAGGGTTCTGGGTGCATCCAAAAACGTCCTGTTCTCTCCATCCTTTCTGTGTCTCTTCAGGTGGGTTTGCTCCTCAACGGCTTCATCATGAACTTTTACTTTTCTCGAGCTCGGCAGCAGGCGTCCAGCAGTTTGATGGTCTACCTGAAGAACCTGACAGCTGCTGACTTCCTGCTCTGTCTCTCGCTGCCCCTCCGCATCAGCCACTATGCCAGCAGCTCGGTCATCATTCAGAGACTCTACTGCAGCTTTGGAGCTTCTGCCTTCTTCCTCAACATGTACGCCAGCATCATCTTCATGGGGTACATCGCTGCCAACAGGTGGGAAACCTTTACTGAGTTCCTGACTATGTTAGAATGAATGGGTTCCCTACAGACCTGCACTCCTCACTGAAGCATGAACATCATTTATGAACTTAATGATGTCTTCTGCAGATTTGGCACTATTGTGACTGATCTTGTGTACTTCTCTCAGGTATCTGAAGATCGTCCGTCCTTCGGGAACTCACATCCTGCAGACTGTACGAGCTGCCCACATCATCTCCATGGTCACCTGGGTTTTCCTCCTGGCTCCAAAAGTGGCTTACACCATCCTGTTTTTCATCACCCAGAAACCCCTGACCTCTGCCCCCAGCCGCTGTGGGCTCCTCTTTAGTGCATCGGTCAGCATGTTCTTCAAAATCATCCACACCACCTGCACCATCATCTTCCTCTTGGTCCTCATACCCCTGCTCTTCTTCTACTACAGCACCTCCCGCAGGGTGTTAGTGGCACAGCAGAGGCAGCTGGCCTCCTCTGGCTCTGAGAAACTCGTGAAGTCTCGCAGGAACATGCTGCTGCTGGTCAGCGTCTTCTCCCTTTGCTTCGTCCCCTATCACCTGGTTCGGCTTCCTTCCACCTTTCTGTGGACGAGCTGCTCTGTGGGTCGGGTGTTGTACTACCTGAAGGAGGTGGCCACCATGGTGTCAGTTTTCAACGTCTGCCTGGACCCCCTGGTCTACTTTTTCCTCTGTAAGAGTTTTCGGACCCAGGTGAACCTGAGGATGTCGTCCCGGAGGACCAACGTCCAGCGAAGGGAGCTGGAGAGCAGCAAGAAGCAGCTGGACATCATTACAGTAACAGCGACTCAAACCTTTAAGGAAACGTTCAACGTTTTATGAACAATATGAGAGACTGGCTTTTGTTTTCAGAGTCACACCCGTGATCCCAGGTCCTCATGGACCTCAGCAGTTCCTGCTGAGCTCAGAGATCAACACCAGGCTGGAGTCAGCACTGCCACGCAGCCAGCATCAGTGTTTGTGCTGCTTTCAGCCTTTAACAGCAGGCTGATGAATAAACTGAACCAGTGTGTGTCACAGTCATACACACACCGTCATTACATTTGTGAAATCTGGATTTCAGTGTTTGTGAAAAAGAGCTTGTTCCAGCAGAAGGTTTCATATTTCATAATAAAAATGAGAACATAGAAAAGGCGTTCATTGTTTTTGTTCATAAAGACCAAATGTCAGGTTTGAACCTGAGTCGCTGTTTTAATTTCACGCTTCAGTTCTGTGCTCTCTGTAGCTTCTGTTTGATGTGTTTGCACGTAAAACCACAGCAGCTACACCCTCCTGCTGTTTCCACTGAGCTGCAGTGATGCTATAGCGAGCTCACCACAGTGTGAATAATAGTGTGATAAAGTGTGTGTGTTTGGCACTTTGTGGGCCTTTTGTTCTCCTGCTGTTATAAAAGAGTAAAGCTGAGCTGCTGACAGGTCTCCATAAGGCTGCGCGGGAAATGTCATCACTGCTTTATCTGCAGTCCTCCATGAGTGCTCTTCTTCATGGATGCTGGGACATTAAACTTTACTGTAACATCTGGGAAAACAGCTGCACTCATCATTTTATAGGAAGAATTTGGACCATTTTCTCAATCATCCCTCCATGTTTGATGGGACCTGCAGGACGCCTGCATTCGGACCCTGAATCTTAAAAATGAGCAGCTAAAATAAGTGTAGAGCCTGAAGCAGCACAGAAATGACACGTCTTTAATACTTCAGCAGCTGCACTCCAGAGTTAACTTTGTTAAACATGCTGCTGTGGGCGGAGCTCTCCGTGGCATCACTGCACCATCATGCTTTAAAGAAATCTTCACAAAACGAGTGCAGCAGGTGGTCTGAGACCGCAGGAGGAGGTCGGAGGTCTTCCTGCTGTCTTTGATGAGCTGCTGTTTCAGTTTCCAGCTGCTCATCTTCACTCTCTGTGGTTCACACAGACACACAAAACAGGACGTGTGAAGATTTTACCTTTGCAACAGTTTTAAAAGGAACGCACAAAATTTACCTTGTATATGTGGAGACATGGGGCACCTTTATTAAAACCCTGTGTGTGTTTGTACCTCACTCTGCATTTAATCATTAGTTATTATTAATCCCTGGCTCTCTTCCACAGTGTGTCCTGCTCACAGTGTTCCTGTGCAGTTATTTTTCACTGACAACGGTCCATTATAGTCGTCACTTTGCTGCATGGCTGTGATGTTGGAGCTGCTCAGAGAACTAGCTTCGTCAGATACTCACTAATTATACTTCTGCTCTGGGTCTTTGCGGGGCCTAGGTACACAACCAATGTAAGTGGCTGACGTCGTTGCTGCATTTGGCCTTTTAAGTTACTTTTTTGACATTTCGCTTTCCCCTCCAATTAAGAGGAGTTAGCGAAATGTCAAAAGAGTAACTTAAAGGGCCAAATTGTCTTATATTTTTGACATCAAATTGCGGGCCAGGGTGCGGGGCCAGGAGTTTGAAGCCGCTGCCTTATATTGATCCTTTGATCATTATTCCTGATTGTTATTTTCTCATTGATAAATTCAGAAACTGTGGTGAAAAGTAGCCAGAAATGCACGAGAGGACTCGACAGTCCCGAACAGGCCAGTCACAATCGTTCCAGGCTGATAATTATCCACAAGGCTTTTAAATAAACTGACAAACAGGAAAACGAAAGCATTTTATCTGTAATTTCAGTTCGTTTTATTTAGTTTTTGTAACTTCAGTTATCATTTTTATCTATTTGAAAATATTTTTTCAATTTCAGTTTTTGTTTTGTTTTTTCATTTTCATTAATCTTGATGGGCAGACTTCCACTCACACACTCCAGTCCAATCCAATCCAAATTTATTTATAACGCACATTTAAAACAACGTTGAACAAAGTGCTGAACACGGAAAAGGGATAACACAAGAAAATAAAAAAATATCCTTGAGAGGATGAAGAGCTTTTCCAGCATTCCATGACCTGGAAGAAAACCACATTGTTCCTCTTGAATCTGAGGTTAAGCTAAAATATTTGCTCTCCTTTCCTGCACCCTAGCATGGACCTTCCCAGGAAGGTTCAAGAGTTTGACCCCCGATAGTTTTTGCACACCTTCTGGTCCCCCTTCTTAGAGATGAAACTCAGGGCGAATCTTGTCCACCCCAGGTGCTCTGCTACCAAGGAGCTTTTCAACTACCTCAATGACCTCACGCACCGTGAGGGGCGATTCATCCCCCCGTCCCCAAACTCTCTGTCATGGTCCTGGGCCGTTGGCCCACTGTTTTGTGTTCTTTTGCCTTTAAGTGCCATCTCTGATTATGTTTATTAATTCTCTTTTGCTAGTTCTAGTTCCTTGTGTTTTCCAGTGTCAAGTCTGTGACTTTGTTCCCCCGTTTGTCTTCCTGTTTTATTTTGATAGGTCATCAGGTCCTTGTCTGTCTTGTTGAGTTTTGCTTCCTGTGTTCCCCTCCCAGCTGTTTTCCATTTGCCCATTACCTGCTGTGTATTTAAGTCCTCTGTTTTCTATGCCTGTTGTTGTGTCGTTGTCGTAGCTCCCTGCTGTGTGTTTGTGTTCTGTTTTGCCAAGTATCTGGATCTCTTGTCAAGTGGTTTTTGCTCTAGGATTTTGCCACTAGCTCCGTCTAGTCAGGCTTTTTGTTCTTCACCTGCAAATAAACTGGAATTGCAGGTTTACTCTGTTCCGGTGTATCCTGCATTGGGGTCCTCTTCCTGCCTGCCACACAGCCGTTACATGACAAGTCAGAGCTGAAATAAATTTAACCATCTTTATTTAATACTCCTGGGGGACTTCCTTCATTTATCACAGAATGTAAAACAATTATTCATAGTTCATCACAATAGTCTTTACTTTTCTCTGTCTTTCATAAACAATACATAAAGTTATGTTGTTTTTAAACCAACAATAATCTTTGTAAAAATGGGTGCTATTTCAAAACCACATAGCTAAATGTGTAAAACTGAAAAAATGACAGTCATCAAGAGTAAGAACTAAAGCCACAAGTTTCTCTCTTATACAGATTAAAGCTGCAGTATGTAACTTTTATTAAAAAATCTGTTTTTTACATATTTGTTAAAACTGTCACCATTTTGCGGCAGCATAGTATGAGACAGATACTCTGTGAAAAAAATCAAGCTCTTCCACCTCCTCCCTGAGCTACCATTGCCTTCTGCAGAAATTCACCACTAATTCAAAAATTAACAAAATAGCCTATAGGAAACTTATAGAGCTCTTCTTGTAAAAGCAAATATGTTTGGTACAACAATGCATTCTGATTGCAAAACTGCCAGACATGACAGGCCCAAAAAAAAAAAGAAAAAAAAAAGAAAGAAATTCACCACTCTCGGTCAAAAACAACCAATCAGAGCCAGGAGGATGGTCTTAGCACTGCCAATCACTCCTCGTGTACACGCTGCTCAATGTACTAATGGCGGAGAAACAACTTACCGTTCCAGGAAAACTGTTTATCTGCCATCATCGGTGGCCATGCTAACTAGCCTGAGCATTCATGACAGGCTCTACTATCTGGGAGAAGCTGTAATGTGGCAGAGCGCAAGGGGTAGAGTATGAGCAGCCGGTACACAAGCATGATTGACCCTCTTCCTGGCTCTGATTGGTTGTCTCTGACCGAGCTGTGTATTTCTGCAGTTACTGGGAGCACTGGGAGAAGGCAGAGGAGTGCAATCTTTTTTGGCTTTGACTCAGTACATTTTGCATCCAATAAAAGCAAGGATGTTAACAAATAAATTGGACAATATTCTGGCAATTTAGTGATATTTCCACAGCTGTGGTCTTGACTGGTCTTGAAATAAAATCCAGAGTCCTCAATGTCCAAGACCGAGTACAAAAGCGGTCAAGCCCAAGACAAGACCGAGACATCAAAAAGACCGGTCTCGAGTACTACAACACTAGATATGAAGCATCTCCGTAGATTCATATTTTTGTTTTCTCATCATTTATGGTCTGAAAGCCTTTCAACAGGAAACAGTGTAAAGAGTTTGAGGTGGAAACTAAAACTATTGTTCTTCTCTTGCAGGAAACTAAGTTCAATGCCAAAGTTTCCATGAGAGGAAAACGTTTGTCCTTTCACGCTGACCTCCGCAGGTTAGCTTCTTTTACTTCTCTGTGTTTGAGACATGTTCATTAAAATTCTGATTAACCCTAACCCTGTGTTAATGTTTGATACTGGAAGCTGTAAACTCAAACCTCACCTCTGATACTTGGCGCTCCATATTTTTGCTTCTGAAAGTTTAACGTGACCCTGAGTTTGTATTCAGAGATTGTTTTCTGTTTAGGTCTTTGTGGTGGTCAGATGTGTTTCACTTCTCCAAAGAAAACATTTTTCTTGATAAACTTACCAGACATCAGGATTATATTTTTTTGTAACATGATGGCTTGGGTTGAAACCCACTCTTTCACATCTTTAACTACATCTTTGAAGCGTTTCAATTTTCTGGGTTACCATGGCAATGAGTCCTGTCTGATGTGATGTGGAGTTTTTTAAAGCAATGAATGGTAAATATGCCTTTAGCAGTTTAAAGGGATCAGCCTGTTTCTGCTTCATGTCTTCATCCCCCATAAAGACACCATTCTTCCACAGGATAAAAAAAACAAAAACAACCCTCCACTCCACCAACACTGTGGCAGTGCAATATTGGCCCCAGCATGTGGCCCCACATTGGAATTGCTGACATCAGTAGCTGTGGGAGGGGCTTTTACAAGAATTTCACTGATGACTCGCTGCCCGTTGACACGCTTCCCACAGAAATTAAACACTCCCTACAAAATGTTCTCAAACTGGTTCTTCAGCAGGGGTTAGTAGTAATGACTCCCCACGAACACTGCTGCCATGTCCACGAAAACCAGCTTTACACTGATCTGCAGTTCTTGAGCACAACCTAATTATATTGACTTTTTTTCACCTTTCAGGTTTAAGATCTTCTCCAACCAGTCAGCTCTGGAGTCTCTGGCAGTAAGTCTGTCTTAATTATTCAGTACATTGGTAAATGAGACAGTGAAGAGACTCTGAACTACAGAACTAACACTTCCTGACTTTTACATGTTCTGAACAACACGTGTAGCACGAACATGCTAACCTGTCTGTGTCCACAGCTGATTCCTCTGCAGGCTCCTCTGAAGACAATGCTGCAGATGTCCATGGTTCCTCTGATCAACAGTAAGAATCTGATTCATTAATTAAAAAACTCACATACATTGTACACACCATGATGTCACTGTGTGTGTGTGTGTGTGTGTGTGTGTGCGCGCGCGCGCTCAGACTGGACAAAGAGAGGTGTTCGGATCCCGCTGGCTGATGGGATGGATTTCATTGAGGAGGTGGTTGAATACCATAATGTGAGTGTTAATCTAAATTCGTTAAATTCGTTTGAGTTCATACTTGATGACCTAACTTTCTTCTCTTCCTGTGATTTTACCGCTGATGGCAGGGCTTGAGAAGCCTTCAGACTTATAAATTTTTATGTAAAATAAACTATCTGATTTTAACTCTAACCCTAAAAATATAAGAACAGAATCTAACATTTATTTACTCATGAAAATGATCCGATGTCACATCTCTGTGTGTGAAGAAATCTGACTTCAGTTTTTCCTACAGAACATCTTCAGATCTGAGATGTTTGTGGTTTATTCACATGAATGTTCGTTTGAACTGAAGTCAGGACTTGGACCTTTTCTCCTTCTGTGGTGGAACAGTTTATGAGCTGAGGATTGCTGTCTTGCTGAATCTGTTTAGATTCAGTCCACAGATGTCCTGATGTTTTCTGTTACAATCTGATGCTATAATTCAGAATTCACTGTCCAGTCAGTGATGGTGAGCCGTCCTGGTCTAGATGCAATAAAACAGGCACAAACCATGACATCACTACCACCACAGATGCTTTTAGACCACAAGAACTTTTTCATAGTCATCCCGCACAAGGAGGGGGGAATGGGTAGCATGAATAAATGCATGAATTAGCTTTTCAGCATCACTCTGAGAAAGGATGTTTCTAATTAAAAATATTGCGCAAATGCAAAAAAAGCAGTCCTACATATTTGTTTAATATGTGCATTGAAGGTCAAAATTGACTACAAGATTTTTCACAGTGTTACTGGAGGCCAAGGTAATGCCATCCAGAGTAAGTATCTGGTTGGACACCATGTTTCTAAGATTTGTGGGGCAGAGTACAAGAACTTCAGTTTTATCTGAAACTGGTTCTGTTAAAGCCTCAAAAAGCTATGCAGCTCTTTGGGGAAACTGAAAACACCTTCATTGGTTCACAGACGACATTTATCCCTCAGAGATGTAAGATCGGGTCATTTTCAACAAGAAAGTCTTGTATTATCATTTATTTGTTTCAGTGGGTTCTCTTGTTTTATCTTTAGGACTTTAGATTTTTTTTGTCAGATTTATACAGAAACACAATAAGCTCAGTGCTGCCCCCTGGCTGACAGGAGCTGTTAATCTCTCCAGGGTTTCATTGTGATTGGAGCAAATCTTCACTTCAGCAAAGGACTGAGAGAAATGATTGCAGGAAGCACAGAGACAGAGCAACAGACCACCAACACCACCACCAGCAGCACTGCCTAAATGTTAATGTGGAAGATATATATAGAGCTATGATCGATGTGAAAATAGAGAACATGAATGAAAACATGAATATTGGATGAACAGATGAGAAAAGGACTGACGGCAGCAAACTGCCCCACACCTGACCTTACGCACCACAGAAAACACACACACACACGCGCGCACACACACACACACACACACACACAAGAAGCAGCTGGTGATCCAAAACGTGGAGAACAGGAGGAAAAACCAGCCGCAGCATTGTTATTTTGTTTTTTGGCTGCTGATCTGCAGATTCTTTTTGGTTTGTGTAACCTTAACAAGGAAAATGATGTCTTATAAGATTTCTTAAAAACAGTCACGTAGACTATGGAGAGGAATGAAGCATCTGGAGCCTGTCAGCAACTCATATGAAGCAGGTTATGACTGATATGACAGCTATGGATCGTCTAATTGGTCTGTAACCAGCTTAATTTGTTTGAAACCTTTAAATAGTCCAGAGGAAGCGAGTACTGTGTGTTAGAGAGGAAACAACTCCGCTCAGCACTGGACCCTACACACACACGTTAATGAACACACTGCAGCTGTATCCGTGAGCCTTCCATGTGCTAATGAGTCCAACTTAGATTAGAGATGTTATTATATCTGTTATTACAGTTTTTCATAGTTCACAGTTTGATGTTTTAGTATAATTAGATTAGATTACATATATTAAAGATTACAGGAAATTACATTTGATTATAGTGTGATATGTCCAAGCACTGAATCAAACATGAAGGAAAACACTTGTATCCATGACAACATTGCATCACGGGAACTCTAGTCCTGCTGTGAACCGAGTTGCCCGAAAAGTAATGGTTGAGTGATTCCCACTGCAACTCTGAGGCTTTATTTCTTTAATAAAGACTATTAGTTTATTCTGGTGAACCAAAGTTGTGTTTGACAACATGATTTTATAATTTAATGTTCACACTAAAAACTCTCAGCAACCTATATTTTAAATCATGATTACTGGGACTAGTTTAATACTGGGTTGGGTTGGTTCTGGGTTCCTGGACTTCACTCACCTCCCATGCCTCTTTTCCACCACCAGGGTTCCGGTTCCAGTTCCAGTGCCCTTGCCGTTCTAAAAAGAACTGGCGAAAACC
>JAVDPK010002156.1:18516-30663 GCA_034780415.1 Cichlasoma orientale
AGTAATCGCGCACAGCCCTCATATATATATATATATATATATATATATATATATATATAAATACATATACACATACATACATGCACACACATATACACAAGTACATACAGTCATGGAACATACTCAATAATGGGGGCAAGAAACAGCAACTACCCCCCTCGGGATCCAGAGGCAAGCAGGGAAGGACCCAGGGGAACCGTGCCATCCATGGCCCACCACAAGCTCAGAAGACCCGAGGCCACACATCCCGATGACAACAGTGTGCACACGCCAGAGGAGGAAGGAGGGAGACCCCAGATGGTGCCCCCACGGTCAATGGGCAAGAGCCCAGAGAGCCAGAGGCAATGAGCAGCCCAACGCCCAGTAGGCCGGCCCCCCAGCACGAGCCGAGAACGCGGCCCCGAGGCCCTAGGTGCCCGGGAGTCCACCGACACCCAGCAGAGCTCCACGCCAAAGAGGCCCGAGCCACCCCCAGGCCACAGCCGCCAAGAGAGCATGCCAAAAGCCACGCCAAGTCATCAGGCTACGCACCCCAGGACCCACAGGCACCCATATCCCAGGGGCGGCAGTGCCAATCAATGGGGAGTAGCGGGGAACGGTAGGGAGGAGTGACCCCCCCTACTATTCAGCAAGCCACAGACTCAGGCCCAGCTGTCCACATATACGCACGCATGCACTCATACAGACATACACACACAGGTCATATACTCATACACATACAGGCGAGTCACACACCTGGACCTTAAAATACACACGCATGGACCTTACATAGACACTAAGTGTGGGTGAGTGGGTACCAGCACTGAGCCAACATCATCCCGGGGAAGCAGCCAACCCAGCCCCGAATCACTAGCCAGTCCCTACCCCGGCAGGGTGCCCAAAATCGAGGTGTGAGAAGACCCACCCACCCCCTCCTACCACCCAAAGTGAGGTGATGTGTTGGGTGTATGGGAGGAATGTGTAAGACTGTGTGAAAGCTACTGTGCTATTAAAATTGGAGGGACAGATGTAACCTATTAAAAACGATAGAGGATGATCTCACACGTTGGAATAGGTTACCTATATCACTCATGGGTAGAGTCGCCACCATTAAAATGATGGTTTTGCCAAAAATCATCTATTTATTCTCACTGACCACTTACGGTGCAACTGAAACTACTAGTCATTAATCTGATTACAACGCCTTTGGTCAAGCTCAAACACATAGATTAACTTTCTTAATGTCTGTCAGTGATTTCTAACACACCATCACTTATGGTGGTAATGTAATAAACAATACTTTTTAGACTCAGCCACACAAATGTCACTATTCATCATCTTTCATTGCATAAAGCCAATTTTCACACAACCATTCATCATGCTGTGGATTTTATGATTTGTTTCTAATTGAGAGAAATGTTCCCAGCCACCCACACTTAATAATTTTAATAAATACATTTAGCCATCAGCCTAATGCTGAAGGGCAGTTTAACATTTCCAGTAGCTCTCAAAGTTCTTTATCACTCATTTCAACTCTTATTACTTTATATTTTTTAACCACTATTTTTAATTGTTAATTGTTTTTCTGATGCTTCAATAATTCCAAGCTTTAAACACTTTATTTAACAGATTCTCTAAAATTTATTTTGTCATGACCATACCTCTCCTTCACTCACAGAAAAAAAAAAATTAACACCCAATTCAGCAGACTTCAGTTATGTAAACAGCAGGCTTTTGCTCACCCATTTTGCTGAGGCCTCACTGTGAGTGTTTGAGGAATTAAAGTCCCAAGGTGAGTCGTGGAGAAAATATTCCCCTGATATATTATTAAAGCTACTGGAGAACTGGGTCGGACTCTCAGATTCAGTACTTAACTGGTTCAACTCCTACCTAAAGAACAGGAACTTCTTTGTGTCAATAGGCTGCTTCTTTTCAGATCGGAGAGGAGTTACATGTGGAGTGCCCCAAGGTTCAATCCTGGGACCCCTCCTATTTAATATCTACATGCTCCCACTAGCTCAGATTATGACAAATAATAAGATTAGTTATCATAACTAAGCAGATGATACACAGCTCTATATCAAGTTATCCACCAGGTGACTCAGAACCTATTCAAGCAGTGAACTGATGCTTAGAACAAATCAATGCGTGGATGTGCCAAAATTTTCTCCAGCTGAACAAAAACAAAACTGAAGTTATTATCTTTGGACCTAAAGAGGAACGATGAAGAGTCATCGCGCAGCTTCAGCTACTACATTTAGAAACGTGTGAACGGGCCCGAAATCTGGGTGTAGTAATGGACTCAGACCTGAACCTTCAGAGACACATAAAAACAGTTACAAAGTCAGCTTTCTACCACCTGAAGAACATTTCTAGAATTAAAGGACTAATGTCTCAACAAGATCTAGAGAAACCCATCCATGCATTTATCTTAAGTCACATTGATTATTACAACAGTATCTTCACAGGTCTGCCAAAAAAAATCAATCAGACAGATGCAGCTAATCCAAAATGCTGCTCGTGTTCTCACCAAGACCAAAAAAATAGAGCACATCACCTCGATTTTAAACTCTTTAACGCACACATAACGCACACAGCAGGAAGTAAATGATGATTTGACAAAGACCAAGGAGAACTGCAGACAATAAATACACAAAGGGATAATGAGGGGAGAGGAAACAGTTATACTGATGAGACAAATGGAAGCAAAACTAAACACAAAGCACAAGGAACACAAGACTGTCAAAATAAAACATTAAGTGACTAAACAAAACACCCAACTACCACACAGAGTGACACAAGATGGGGAAACAACTAAACAGGGAAGACACAAACACCTGAAACACGAACAATGAAGGCTTGACACAGAAGGGATAACAGACTCTAGTACACAAGAACACAGGGAGACAGCTACACAGATGAGCCTACACACCACACAAGGAACCACACGAAGGGAGACTAAAGACAAAAAGGGTCAGGACACAGGGACAAACATACATGAACACAGGGAATAACAGAACAAAGGGAAACCAAAAAAATATACAAATAACTAATAACAGAACACCAAACAATAACAAACTGAGGATCTAAACTGTGAGAAAAACCAAGAAACACAACCCAAACAACACAACAAAACAGAACTTCACAAAAGAACTTAAAACATTGGGCCACCGGCCCAGGACCACGACACAGGATGTTGCTGCATCTTAAGCCAAACTCACACACACTGTGATTAAAAAATACTATATGGATGTCCTTGGTTGGGGCTGGAATTCCATGTTTGTACGGGCTGGGAGAGCTGTCTCCATTGTCACTAAATGCAAAAACCAGATTGAACACTGATGTTGTGTTAATTCTCTCCTACCTGTCAGCATATGAAGTTTTGCACCTACATGTATACTGCAGTATTTGGCTGGACACTTTTGTGGAACATGTGTCTGTTGTTGCATGTGGTCACTTTCACAGCAGATTATTTGAGTATTCAAATGAAATACAGAAGAGATAAACTAAGTTTACTGACAGGCACCTCAGTGCGTTGAGTAATGCTAAATATAAGCATGCATGACTGTGATCGTTGCTACTGTGGCTGTTCATTTATTTGGAAAAGATGGTGTGTCAGCAGCACGGGAGTATTCCTGTTGTTGTAAGGGCCAAATCACATCTAAATGTGCTTGTCTCATCTGTGTAATTACATTTAGCTGTGCCCCCCACCTGTTGCCTTTTCCCTGATTACCTAGTGTGTGTATTTAAGTCCTCAGTCTGTGTCTGTTCATTGTCAATGTAACCCTGCTATGTGTCTGGTTTTTGTATTTAGCTCTGGCACCCATCCAGCCCAGTATAGCCATGTTCATTATTTCCAGTCATTTAACAATAAACAACCTTTCAGTTCAGTTTGACTGTTGAGTCCTGCATCTTGGGGTCCACCCTCATCTGCCACACAGCAACACCATGACAAAATCTTTGGGTCCATCCACTAAAGTAGCTTTTCATCCTAAATGTTTAGAATAGACACACACACACACACACACTTACACACACATACAGCATTGTTGCGTGATCCCACTGCTCTCCGTTGGATCACATCTAAATGCGCTGTTCACTGACAGAACCCAGCAATAATCAATTCACATTTAAATTTTGAATTTACTTTTTTGTTAAAAACATTAGCAGTGTGGTCACATAATTGTTTTATGCTTTCATGTTCATTAGTCAGCAATTACCATCAAGGAAAAGAAGCTTGTTTGGTGTGTACATCCTCTACCTTACTTGCTGCAAGCAAAAATCTATATCAGTGCTTTACAGAAAGGTTCACCATTATATTCTGGTAGAATTCTAGAACCCCTGAGCAAATTTAAAAAGTATGAATATACAGCATAGCTGGCTGTAAATGAATACACTTTCATTGTCACTGCTTCTCCTGGTGAATACACAAGACATTGCCACAGTTTTCCTAAATGCTGCTTAGGGGTATTGTGGTCACATTGTGCATGTCACAAGCGGGGGATTTCATTATGGCCAAGACTAGAATTGGCCACAGACCTGGTCTATGGACCAGCTGGCCATTCTAAGTGGCTGTTTCTGTATTAACAAGATGTAAATAAGTCATTTTCAAATAAAGTTCACCTAATAATAAAATTACATTTCAACTTGTTTCTAGCTTCATAGACACTTAGTGACAATCTCTACAAGTTGTTTCGCCATTAAAATGATTTTAACCAAATTTTATTTGACTTTCACAATAAAGGCTGTTTTTAGACCAGACAGGTTTTTCAACAATTCGTCATCATTATTTTTAATGGAGCTGGCTTTCTCATGAGGATTGAAAGAAAATACTGCAGTTCTGTTTAAGAATACAAGCAAAGAACCAACTGAGTTACTTTATTGATTTGTAGGGCTCTGACACCTGGCAAAGCCTCTGATGAAAAAGCCAATCTGGCAAAGAAGTTGGCTGAGCAAAGGGCCAAGGGTGTAGAGGGCATCCCTACTACTGCCAAGGTGAGGCTTCTAAGAGTGTACATGAAAAATGTATCTAAAACAATGTGATCTCTTACTCTGTCTTTAAATTATTTCTATTTAAATCTGCAGCTCAAAATTGATGAGTTTGAGTCTAATGTCAATGAGATTAAAGATCCCTTCCCTCCTGCAGATTTTCCTGGTAAATCCCAGTTCCTCCATGCTGCACTATTACTCATATTATAGTAAACCCAGAGCTATGAATGGCTTCTGTTAATCTGTCAATCTTTCTGTTGAATAGGGGATGATGAGGAGGAAGACCCTGAGATTCCAGAAAGCCCCAGACCTCGTCCAATGGCAGATCTTCAGTTGAAGGAGGAAGCAGTGCCAATGCCAGAAGCTAGTTCATTTTTCATCTTTGGGCCTCAGAACAAGTAGGATCCTGGTGATTATTAATATTGAAACTATTACTAACCATTTTAATCTGTAATGATAAGGTAAAATTGTGCTTTTTGACATTTTGCAAGTTTTTATTGTTTAAAGAAATTTTAAAAAATTCAATGTGTCATTTACAAAAATGTTGAGAACCTCAATTCAGTACAGAATCTAATTTCAATACAGCTTCACAGGGTGAATCTCTGCAAGTATGGCTCTATCCCCACACTGAGTTACAAACAAAAACAGATTCCAGTCTTCGAAAATAACCATCCATTATCTTCCGCTTAACCTGTTCAGGGTCGCAGGTGGGCTGTAGCCTATCGCAGTTGACATAGGGCGAGAGGCATACACCCTGTACAGGTCGCCAGCCTGTTGCAGGGCTAACACAAAGACAGACAACCATTCACACCTATGGACAATTTAGAGTGACCAAATTTACCTAACCCCAGCAAGTACATGTCTTTGAACTATGGGAGGAAACCCATGCAGACACAGAAAGAGCATGCAAACTCCACACAGAGGCGCTCAGGCCAAGGTGGAATCAAACCCAGGCCTAGATGTCACTTGTGCTGTGAGGTAGCAGTGCTAACCACCGCGCCACCATACTGCCCTTTATTTCTTTTGTATCAACTAGAGCCGTAAAATCAATTTTAAACACTTAAACCAACCTTGGTAAGAGCAAACAGGCTCAAAAGTGCACTTTTGTATCCCTGAGTAACATTACATAAATTCAGTAAATAAAAAAATATGTATGGGAAAAAAATGCCAAAAAGTACAAAGTTGTTTCAATCAAAGAGCAAAAGGTATAAACAAAGCTACATGTCCCAAGTGTCACACAGACACTTTTATTCACATTGAGATGTAGATGTAGGTAAGAAATAATGCTCAAAAATAAACTATTTTCACTTTCATGTGCATCAGGAGCACATGAAAAAGATTCATTCATATTAAAGGTCATGTGATTTATGGTACAAACCAACAGCCAGGTACTTTTGGGGGTCTGGGCGGTGTTGAATCGTACAAATGGACACGGTACGAAGGCTGTATGTACACAAAACACAGCAAAAGTGGAGGATTTCAGGTTTCCAAAACTCTCCAAAAGACGGTGATGTCACCGGGAAAAGTCGCTGGAGGCATGCTCATTTCTTCTTCTTTGAATGCGCAGTGGGAGTGCCACTGGCTACTTATTGTTGCTAGTCAGCTTAACTCTAAATAAAGTAATGTTTACACACAAAACACTAAGTATTTTTCACTTTTCATATTGGAAGTAAATGCTACTTCATAAATACAGATGCAGCCACCTAAAGTTTCCGCTCCCAGCCAGCTGACGTCCAGCTGTCAGCTGTCAGCTGGCTGTCGGCAGGCTGGAAATCCCCCTCCTTCTTCTGGGCGTATGATGGGGGTGGGGATGACCCATACGTCTCCTGCTTGGTGAAGACTGTAATAGAAAAAAAATGATATTGTTATTATTATTGTTATGATTTAGGTATTCACCATTTTATTAATGTCTCACATACCGATTTTATTTTCTAGTAGTCTGACTGTGTGATGATTTTTGGCCTACACAGGGGAGAAGGCCTAGAAGTCTTCTCAGTGCACGTGATATCGTCAAAAATAAGACGTTTTCTAATATTCTCTTAAGCGTTGTTGAGTCTATCCCTCTTGATGGCATCGTCGATCTCTCTAAACAAACGCTGCATAGGTTTCCAGTCTTCCCACTGAATAAAAAACAAGTCCTTAAACCACAATGTACATTCAGCCATGCTGAGTGGGTATGGTTTTAACATCCAGTTTTCAAAACCTCTGGATGCTATCACACTATCCCTGTCACCGCACATGCTCACAAAAATAAAATCATCGCTGATGCGGTTGCAGTGGTCGGCCTCCACCCTATACAGTTCACAACCTGTCAGACTGATCCACTGAGACACATATAACACGTCAGGAAAACGAGTCTGATTCAGGTCAGGACACACTACAGAACGAAACAGCCTCCAATTTTTTGTGGACATGGCGTGCACACCACTGACACCCCAAATCTCTCCCTGGCTAGAATCCACCCACAGCATGACTTTTCCATCGCTATATTGAATTGTGTACACATACCCACTATGGCCTTTGTATTCTAATTTAAACTCAGTCTCTTCACGTTTCTTTTTGTGGCGATGCCCGTCAACCTGCTCATCCGCTGACGTACCTACAAAAATTTCTCTGAGTGGCAACTGTGGGAAGGCCTCCATGGTTCAAATGATGATTCAGCACTGATGCCGGTTGTAGAAAATGACGATCGCAGAGAAAATATATAAACACACATAAAAAAAACACACCCACTAGGAGGAGACATAGTGCTATGCATGTGTGAGTGTGTGATTCTTGACCAGCGGTTGACTATTACATAATACAAGGGGTGATGGACTAATGTCGGGGGGGGGGGGTACTTGTCAGTTCGAGGGGTGGGTGAGGAGGGCAGTTGGAGGGGGGGCCTGACCATAAGGAAAAAAGAGGAAGTGGGGGAAAAGAGGAGGTTGGGTGGGTGGGTGGGGTCCCTGAAAGGTGCCCCCTCATACTACTTGTGATGTTCTTTCGGTGCTGACTTTACAACACCCACACAAAGTAAGAGAATTTGTGTTTGATTGATATATTCTTTGTTGTAACAATACTTCTTGGCAATACTTTTTACTATAACAAATTTAAAGTACTTTATTACTCAAGCAAGCTAAGGATGCTTTAACATGCAGAAAAGCCACAGATAATCCATCGATCAAACCACCAACCTCTCTGAGCCCCAGGCAGTGTTTAAATATCTCTACAGCAATCACACTGATTCACACATAACCTGTTAAGACTGAATAAGTGCAGGGCTTCTTTCTCAATAGAACAGATGTCTGCAAGTATTTCAGGTTTTGCTGAGAGATGGTTGGAAAACTATAATGACATTTTATTATTGATAGATTATTAATTGTGAGGTTTTAGTCTCCACCAAATGGTGGTTTGCATAATTTCTCCACATGAAGATGACTGATGTTTAATTTTTCAAAAATTGTCATGAAATTTAGCATTTTTATTTTTTACATATATGCAATTGAAAACTAATCGCTGCAGTTATTACTTAATTGCTACAGTTATAACAAAAAAAGTTATGATATTAAAACGCAACACACACCACAACCTTTTAGGAATAAACTCCTGATTCTGGGAGCTGGTCATGAGTGTTACAGTAAAGGTAGCTGCCTGGTAACATCATAGGTCCTCTTACACACTAGCCAACTGGACTTGAGTGACATCTGCAGCTACAGTACTGTGAGAGAATATGTGCTCCATTCCTAATTTCAGATTTCTGCATATTTGTTAATTTACACGTTGCAGATCATCAAATAAATTTTAATATTACACAAAGATAAACAAAGTAAATACAAAATACAGTTTATAAATAATGATTTCATTTATTTTCCCTCCACATTGTCTCCCTCCCCTTACACCCAGCTGGTCGTGGCAGATGGCTGCCCCTCCCTGAGCCTGTTTCTACTGGTGGTTTCTTCCTATTATAAGGGAGTTTTTTCTTCCCACTGTCACCAACAGGGGTCATAGGGGTCATTTTCATTGTTAGGTTTTCTCTGTAACCATTATATGGTTTTTAGCATACAATATACTATAAGGCACCTTGAAATGACTCTGTTGCCATTTGGCACTATATAAATAAAACAGAATTCAGTCTATTAAGGGAAAAATGCTATCCAAAACTGCTCACTCCTAAGTGAATAAGTGATTGCCCCTAAACCTTGTTGTGGCACTCTTGGCAGCAAGAACTACAATAAAACATGTGGTCGCTGGAGCTTGAAAAAGGTGACTGGAATTAATTTACGTGTCTTGAAGACGTTTCACCTCTTATCCGATAGGCTTGTAGCTCTAGTTCTAAAACCAAAAGGTGGAGACCCCCAGGTGTTTAAAACCCAGTGGGGGGTCCCTGGAAGTTTCTTTCTTTGGGTTGAATCATGAATAATGACCACTAAGGCAAGTGAGGCCTGCAATTATTTAAATGTTCTGGGTTCTTTTGTGTCCTTCTGGACGATTTCTCAATGCGATCTTGGAATAATTTTGGTAGGCCGGACACTCCCAGGAAGGTTCACCACTGTTACAAGTTTGTAGATAATGGTTGTCGCTGTGGTTTGCTGAAGTCCCAAAGCCTTAGAAATGGCTTTGTAACTCTTTCAACACTGGTATGTCAGTGACTTTCTTCTTCAGTTTGTTGAGATTGTGGCATGATGAAATTTGTAAGCCTTTTTCAGGTAGATTTGGATAGCGTTTCTTTCCCTCAATAAATTAAATCATTATTTTAAAAACTAAATTTTTCAAAAAATTACTTTGGTTAACTTTGTCTAATATTGATGATGATCTGAAACATATAAGTGTGACGAAAGAAAGAAAGAAAGAAAGAGAAAGAAATAGATTGACAAAAAGAGAGAGAAAGAAAAAAAAAGGAAGAGGGCCAATACTACATGCATAACATGACTTGCCACATGCTACTATGGTGACATAGCTAGTGCTTTCTGACCAACCATTTGAAAGGTATCTTAGCCTTCTGGAGGAATTTTAAAATTCATTGTTGTACCTTTAAAATAACCACGTGTCTTTTAACAATTTCAGGTTCCGGAAGCTCTGCCATCGTATTATCAATGCAACTACTTTTACCAACATCATCCTCCTCTTCATTCTGCTGTCATCTGTTTCTTTAGCTGCTGAGGATCCCATTGACCCAATGTCTTTCAGAAACCAGGTCACTTACATTTTTCAGTTAAGCCTATTGGCTGTTGATGGCTCAGTTTCAGTTGAAATTTTAATGTCAAAGGAAAAATATTCTACATTACACATGATTATATCTTATTTTTTATATTCTATTTATTTTTTATAATTATAGCTTTTTCTCATAAAATGTATTTTCAGTATCTCAAATTATTAGAAAACTGTATTTCCTGCTTGAGTAAATTACTGTTCAGATAGTATAAATTGGTCTAGTTCAGTAAAAGCTACCACTATCAAGTGAAAGACTGCTGACATTACAGTTGTCCGGATGACAACCATTAACACTCTTCACAAAGAGGGCACCAAGTGCTGCATCTAAATATATTGATGGAAAGTTGATTGGAAGGGGAAAATGTGTTACAAAAAGGTGCACAAGAAAGAGGGATGACCATACCCGTGAGAGGACTGTCAAGAAGACTAGTGGTCAGTGCATCAACAGCCACCATGCACAGATGTGTTGTATTCCTAATATCAATCCAGAATCAGAGGCAATATTACTATCTCCTTACTGGGGCTAAGGAGAAAAAGACCTGCACTGTTGGTCAGTGGTCCAAAGTCTGCTTTTCAGATTAAAGTAAGCTTCATTTAGAATTCAAGGTACTACAGTTGGGAGTTAAAGCAGAACAGTGCACAATCCATGGCATTTGAAGTTCAGGGTCAAGTTTCTGTAGTCTGTGATGATATGGGGTGCAATGTCTTCTGGTGTTAGTGGTATTTGGTCCACTGTGTTTCATTAAATCCAAAGTATTTCATGCTTCCATCTGTTTACAAGCGTTGGCAATACTACCTATTGCTTGTTTGCCGACCATGCTATTACTGTGCTTGATTGGCCAATCAACTCACAATTGAAACCCTATAGAGACTCTATGAGGTATTATCAAAACAAATATGATAACCACCTCACCCAACTTGAAATTTCTATATTGGAAATCCTATAAATATTCTAATAATTTGATATACTGGATCTCTGATTTTCATGATATTTGAGCCATAATTATCAAAATGAAAACAAAAAAGCTTGTAATATTTCACTTGTAAGGAATACAGACTATATGAATATTTGTGTCTTTTAATTAAATTGTGAAATGAAAAAAAATGTTAATAAGATACACTAGTCTATACTATCTATCTATCTATCTATCTATCTATCTATATATATATATATATATATATATATATATATATATTAGGGATGTTCCTGGCGACAAATTTAATAGTCGACTACACAAGGGAAAAAAATTAGACTAGTCGGCTAGTCTAAAACTAAGAAACACTCAGTTATAAAAATTTTTTTTGCCTGTATAATGTCAGAAGCTGTCTAAACAAAGGCATTTGAAACCATTAATCGCATTCTTCTATGATGAATCGCACGTTAAATACTGCTTAACTCTGCGGCAGCGCGCATCGCACATTATAAACACTGCACGTTATACTCCACACAAGGAAGAATATGAAAACGATGTTCACGCATCACTGAATATGAGAAAATAACATCCGAAAACCAAATAAATTGAGACTTAAAAGTGTGGCGCTTTGTGCCGCACATTATCAACGATGCTCGTTGCTCTGCAATTCATGACACGCGTCAAAACAATACAAAAATCCATCCGTCCATTTTCTGCCTCGTATCCTTCTCTCGCCCGGCCTCCTCCTCCAGCTGACGCCTGATTCAGGTGCGCGCACACACACACACACGGGAGCTACGTCGCTCGCTCTCCATTCATTTCCTATGGAACTCGTGCAATGAGGCGACAATCGCTTTGCTCATGTTCCATAGGAAATGAATGGAGAGTGAGCGACGTCGCTCTCCATTCATTTCTTACGGGAAGTGTCTCGAGCCCTTCAGACTTCAGCTGCTACGACGTAAGTGCCGATGTTGTTGCCGGCGTTTATACCTGTACAGGTGCTTTGCGTGTGTTAATTACCTTTCGGTCGTGTCCCGGTGTTTTACATGCGGTGTCGGCCGATAGAAACATA
>JAVDPK010002157.1:0-12222 GCA_034780415.1 Cichlasoma orientale
GATGTAAAGCACTTTGAATTGCCTTGCTGCTGAAATGTGCTATACAAATAAATTTTTACTTACTTACTTACTTACAGATCGGTGCAGTATCTGTAGTGATGTGGATGCTGTACAAGCTGTCTTTTTCTCGGTCCATCTACGTTCTTACCCTCACCTGTGGCCATGAGATAGTGACCAAAAGAATAAGATCACAGACAAAAGCAGCAGAAATAAGCTTCCTGCGTAGGGCGTCTTTGCTAAACTTTAAAGGTCGGGTGAGATCTTGGTCATTTGGGAGAGGCTCAAAGTAGAGCAGCAACCTTTCCAAGCCTAAAGGAGCCAGATGAGGTGGTTGGGGCATCTGACCAGGGCGCTTCTTGTGGGGCTCCTAAGTGAGGAGTTACAGGCATATGCTAGGTGAAATAAGGGCCAGGGGCACACCCAGGACATGCTGATTTGAGAGTGCCTTAATGTCCCCCTATAAGAGACGGAGGAGGTGGCTGGGAAGAGGGACAGCTTGAAATTGCTTCTTACACTACTGCCCTGTTGATTGGTAACAATAAGTACTTTTAAAAAAAAGGATGGCTGGATGGATGTGTGTACTACCTATGTACCCCTGTTGTCTCTCCAGACTTTGGACACCAAGCCGGTGTACACAGAGGAAGAGCTCCAGCGATTTGAGGCTGAACTCAGGGACAAAGAGGAGGAGCTGAAGAGGAGGGCAGAGACTCTGCATCAGGAGCAGGAGCTGCTGAAGGAGCGAGGCAAAGCCCTGGAGGCCCAGAGGAGAGAGTACCAGCAGGTAGCTGTCTAATCCTATCAGTCTCCGTCTCATATCATCTGAAACTTTAAAAAAAATTGATAATTGATGATTAAAAAAAATTAAAATTAAATTGCAGGCAGTTTTAGAAATGTCTCAGCGACAGAAAGAACAGCAGGCAGTGGACGGGCAGCCTCCTGCGGGTCCTAATGGAGAACTACAGTTTCAGCCACAGACACATAAACCTGAAGATAAAGGTAAACAGTCTGACTGTGACGTATCCAGTGTTGTTGTTACATTGTGTGGCTTGTGTTGTCATTTTTATGTGTGTGTGTTTCTTCCACAGAGGCAAAAGCTCCAGCTGAGCCCGAAGCTGAAGCCCAGAATAATCTGCCCGCAGAGCCCCCACAGAATCTGCCTTTACACACCTAATGTGCTCTGACAGCCTTAACACACACAAACATACACACACACAAACACACACACACACACAGTTTGATTTGCACTGACACAGATATCCAGATGGGTTCTGCAAACTGAATTATGTGATCTGTGTGTAAAGGTTCAGACAGACCGGCTTGTTTATCGTGACATACTGAGTGTTCATTTCTGTGGTCTACATTAGATTAACGATATCAAACACCCGGTATTAGTACATGTACTCTCAGAAACCTTCAGTTTCAGTGAAGCTGTCAGTCGTGCAGAATCTCAAATATAAAATCACAAACGTCATCAAATAAAGTTTTAATTTAAAAACCTTTGGGGGGCACGATGTGTTTTTTTTTTTTTTTGCACCAATAAATTGTCAGAACCATTGTCTTTATTAGAATTAATTCCACATTTCTCTGTTTAACTGAGACAAGGAGAAGATCATTTTTTTCCAACTCAGTATTATTTATGTAACAAACTTCACAACAGAAGTCCTTTCAAGGCGCTTTGCATGCCTCCATGCATCAGTAAGAAGGAGAACTGAACCGAAATATTCACTTGTTCTCAAAAATCTGTTTATTCAGCAACATTTGAAAGGGGCATTTTAGTGTGAGGCATTTGTTAATGTCAACTGTGCGAGGATTGTTTAAAGAAGCAGCAGGCAGCAGGTATTCTCCACTCTTTTTAGCTGCTGTGGGACCAGAATAACGATGAGTATGAAGAGCCCATCAAACAATCCAGTTTTTGGGAGGTGCTGCAGAAAGCATGAGATGAAGTTTCTCCAGATCACCTGAAACTGAAACTAAAAACTCCATAGCTGAGGTCTGCAAGGCTGTGGCTGCTGAAAGTTGGTCATTATTTGGCAGAAGCAAACCGTGAATGATTAATAAAAATCAGTAGTTCCCATTACTCTTTCCTATTCACTCTGCAGCTTTTTTGTTGGGGGGGGGGGGGGGTTAATGTAATGTGACATTTTCAGTGATTCCTTTAAACGGCCCATTGAGCAGAGGTTATATTAAATTATTGACCTGTCCTGGTTCATTTTTGCCATTGAGGAGGAAAAGACGAAGACTGGAAGAGCAGCTACAATTAAAAACCGATGACTGATCTTTCTGATCTCTTAGGATGTAAATTTCCTTCATCATATCTTTTCCAACTCTTATATTTTTATATTTTAGTTGCGATTATGTCAACCTTCGGAGTTCTTACTGTGTTATTTTAATACTTTATTACGTTATTATAAGGCAAAAAAAAAAAAACGTTACTTAGCCTTTTTTTTTTAACAAAAATATCCATTCACATTTCCGGTGCAGAGGGAGCGCTTCCTGGTGGCTGAAACCTGTGATGAATACGTGAATCATGCCTCGCAAAAACGAGCTTTCGGAAGCTTTACGATCGCAAATTGTTGATTTGCACAAAGCTGGGAAAGGTTATAAAATAATCGCACGCACTTTGGATATCCATCGCTCCACAGTTAGGAAAATTGTGTATAAATGGAAGCGATTCAGTACTGTGGCGACTCTGCCGAGAAGTGGGCGCCCTACAAAGACGTCTTCAAAGACAAAGATCAGCGAGGTAAACCTTAATTACTCTGCAGACAGCAAATCAGGCAGCCACGTGTGCAGAAAAATAGACGCCTGCAGCATCTACACGGCCTGCTCAGATCTGAGCCCTGTGGGGGATAAAACTGTCTCACAGCTTTCGGATAACTGGTCTCAACTGGAAAAATGTGGAAGTTATTTAGTGGGCAGTGGTGCCAACAGTGTTAAGGGGGAGGGAAGTGCCAAAGTAGGATCCCAGGATCCAGCAGTTTTCCTGCATAGCGCTGCATTGTACCAAATGATCGACCTTATTACCTTACCTGTCGGTGGTCTATTGATACCGAGTCATTCCTGTTTGGTGCCGTTCCGAGGTGGTAACATTGTATCAGAAAATGCAAAACTTTATGATTTTGTCATTTCATCTGAAAGAGGCTTTGTTAAACTTTTAGTAATAAATCTGTGCATGTTCTCAGCCATCCCGATCGTGGGAGTCGTAAGAGCTTGGAAAACAAAAGGCGAGTGGAGGTTTCACTTCTCATCCAAGAGGCTTCTAAAAGGTGGAGAGTCCCAGGTATCTAAACCCTAGTAAGGGTTGTCTCCTCTGGAGGAACTGAAGATGTCTTTTGGATGAGAGGTGAAACGTCCAGTCGCCTTTCTTTTGAGCTCTTAAGACCATTAGTAATATACAGTGATGTGAAAAAGTATTTGCCTCTTTCCTGATTTCTTAATTTTTTTTTTTTTTGGGGGGGGTGCATATCTGTCGCACTTACATGTTTATGAATGCAAAAAACAGTTTTTGAATTATGATTTCATTTATTGAGAAAAAAAGCTATCCAAACCTTGTGTGAAAAAGTAATTCAATTTAATTATATTTATATAGTGCCAAATCACAACAGTCACCTCAAGGCGCTTTGTATTGTAAGGTAAAGACCCTACAATAATTACAGAGAAAACCCAACAATCAAAACGCCCCCTATGAGCAAGCATGTAGCGACAGTGGGAAGGAAAAACTCCCTTTTAACAGGAAGAACCCCCTCTGGCAGAACCAGGCTCAGGGAGGGGCAGCCATCTGCTGTGAGAGGTTGGGGCTGAGGGGAGAGAGACAGGACAAAAGGCACGGTGTGGAAGAGAGCCAGAGATTAATAATAACTAATGACTAAATGCAGAGTGGGGTATAAACAGAGTAAAAAGACGTGAATGGAAATAAATACTCAGTGCATCATGGGAACCCCCAGCAGCCTAGGTCTATAGAAGCACCATCATAATCACCCCTAAACCCTAGAACTGGTTGTGCCACCTTTGGCAGCAAGAACTACAATCAGGTGTTTGCAGTAATTAGCAATGAGTGTTTCACATCACTGTGGAGGAATTTTGGTCCACTCTTCCTTGCAGAATTCCGCCACATTGGAGGGCTTTCGAGCTTGAACGGCTGGTTTGTGTGGACTTTGACTAGCGTACCCCAAAACCTTTTTACATTTTTTACTTATTTTTTTGAGTTATTCAGTGGTTTTCTCCCTGGAGCTCTCCCATTTTTGCCCCGTCGCTTTCTTGTTGTTGAATCATGAACTCTGACCCTAACTGGCGCACGTGAGGCCTGCAGCTCTTCGGATGTTGTTCTGGGTTCTTTTGTCTTTAGGAATAATTTTGGTAGGCCGGCCACGCCTGGAAAGATTCGCCACAGTTTCAAGTTTTCTGCTTTTGTGGATGACGGCTCTCACTGTGGTTCACTGGAATCCCGAAGCCTTAGAAATGATTTGCAACCCTTTTGAGACTGATAGTTGTCAGACAGGCTCTATGTAAGTGATTTTATGATTCAACAGGTTTGGCAGTAATCAGGCCTGGGTGTGGCGAGTGAAATTGAACTCAGCTATCCAAAAAATGTGCTTAATGACTGTTAATTACCCCACCCCTGGAGGCGGGAGCGGGTTGTTGTTTTTTGGTATGTTTGTCTGTCTGTTAACAATATTACAGCAAAACCAGCAGTCCGATTCATACCGAATTTGCACGAATGATGGCCAGTGACCCCTAAATCACCTGATTACATTTTCATCTTTTTCTGTCTCTTAGGTTGGTCACGGCTCTACTGAGCCAAAAGATGACAAAGGAGGAGATTCACATCATAAAAAGGTAAAAAAAAATCTGTTAATGCACGAATGGTTGAATTTTAGTAAGAAAAATATAAATAAAATGTCAGATTCTGTTTTTCAGTTAAAGGTCCAGGGAGACTGTAAAGCTGTCCGCAGTGACGCACAGATTATATATTCCTGCTCATCTGATACTGAAGCTACAGACGAGGATCCTGTGGTGTGTGAGCTCATAATAAGTTAATCTTTTTTTTTTCACGATGTTAAATATGATCATGTGAAGACGTTTGTAGGTCATCACTTCCTGTCTTCTAGGCTGACCGTGCATCTGCCGGACCTCAAGATAACAGAGGAGGGGGTGTAGGCCTTAAAATGGTAAAATATCTTCATTTTGAAACTGTTTAAAGTTTAGAAAGATAAGAACCCCCTCATTCTGTTTACCTGTTAGAGAGATAACACTGAATGGAGAGAATGTGAGGTCAAAAAGACCCTCCTCATGGGGAAAAACTCAATTTAAAACATTCCTGATCTAAATTTGGCTGCAGTCATATTCAGGCTGGTCTCCAGTCTGCCCCTGTGTTTCAGAGTACCACTACTACAGCTGACAGATGTTTCAGAGTACCACTACTACAGCTGACAGATGTTTCAGAGTACCACTACTACAGCTGACACATGAAGTATTGGTTTTTGCAAAGTTTGCTGCTTCACTGTTTTCAGATCTGTTTGTCAAATGTTTCTGTGGTACACTGAAGTATAATGATGAGCATTTCATAAGTTTCAAAGGCTTTTATTGACAGTTACATTAAGTTTATGCAAAAAGTCTCTATTTGTATTGTTGGCCCTTCCTCTGCAGGACCTCTCCAAGCCACCCCAGTGTGCTGTCAATCAACTCTATCAGAATTTGTGGGGTTTTGTTTTTTAAGCCACCTCTTGAGGAGTGACCACAAGTTCTTGGTGGGATTAAGGTCTGGGGATTTTCCTGGCAAAGGACCCAACGATGCTCCGTCATGCTGGAAAAGGCACCAAACTGTTCTTGGATGGTTGGGAGAAGTTGCTGTTGGAGGATGTTTTGCTGCCATTCTTTATTCACGGCTGTGTTCTTAGGTAAAATTGTGAGTAAGCCCGCTCCCCTGGATGAGAAGCAACCCCACACATGAGTGGTCTCAGGATGCTTTACTGCTGGCATGACACAGGACTGATGGTAGCACTCACCTTTTCTTCTCTAGACAATCATTTTTCCAGATGCCCCAAACAATCGGAAAGGGGCTTCATCAGAGAAAGTCCTCAGCAGGCCAGTCCCTGTACTTGTTGCAGACTATCAGTCTGTCCTTGATGACTTTCCTGGTGAGACGTGGCTTCTTTACTGCCCTTCTTGACATCAGGCTATCCTCCAAAAGTCTTCACCTCCCTGCGCGTCCAGATGCATTCACACCTGTCTGCTGCCATTCCTGAGCGAGCTCTGCACTCTCCACCTTTAGGAGATGGTCCTTCTGGCGCTTGCTGGACTTTCTTGGGTGCCCTGAAGCCTCCTTCACAACAACTGAACCTCCTGTCCTTGAAGATCTGATATATTGTTGATTTAGGTGTAATCTTACTAGCAGCATCATTCATGCCTGTGAAGCCCTTTTTATGCAAAGCAATGATGACTGCACGTGTTTCCTTGCAGGTAAACATGGTAAAAAGAGGAAGAACAATGATTTCAAGAACCACCTTCTTTTAAAGCATCCAGTCTGCTATTCAGACTCACTCAGCATGACAGAGTGATCTCCAGCCTTGTCCCGTGTTAACGAGAGTATCACTGAAATGATGTCAGCAGGTACTTTTTGTGGCAGGGCTGAAATGTAGTGGAAATTTTTGGGAGATTTCGTTTATTTTCATTGCAAAGATGAACTTTGCAATTATTTACAATGCATCTGATCACTCTTCATAACATTCTGGAGTATATGCAAATCCATCATCCATCCATCCATCCATCCATCCATCCATCCATCCATCCCCATCATGAAAACTGAAGCAGCAAACTTAGAGAAAAGCAGAACATTTGGCCACAACTGAAGGAGTGGAGCTAAAATTAGCAGCAGCCAAATCTAAATTTTCAACTTTTTATAGGTGCACTCACTGAATTTTTGAAGAACCTCATGCACACTTGCTGCCACTCAGCTTCCTCTGTCAGGAAAGGAAATTTCACCAAGATTTTACTGACAGAACCATGGGAAAAATAAAGCCACTGCAGAAAACTGCACTACCTCAAATGGCCACTTAAGGCTGGCTTCGAAAGCCTTCAATAGCCACGGTGATGTTATCTGTCAGTTTATGGACTCTGCATTTTGAAGCCTCAGCATTGGCATGTTGGCTGCTCAGAGCAAGACGAGAGGACGGAGTGCGAAGTTATGCCAAGAAGCAGAATCCTTTAACTGTACGACTGCACCGCACACACCCAGGTACCTACTTATGAGTACCAAGTGACAGAATATTAAAAATGTTAATTGTCAGATAATTCCATTAAAATGCTCCAGAAGGAACCAACAGCTTAAACATGGTCGAGAAGTCCAAGTTCGTTATTTGAATTAGCAGAGTTGAGGCCTAGCAGACAGCTGTCGGCTACAGCTGCTTGTGTCAGCACAGCTGTCTGTCAAATCAGCCACACCCCAAACATTAAACTTTAACAAGGTCCAAACAGGTGAGTTCACACCCTGTACCAGGATGTGAACATGTTCATTTCGGCCATAAAATTAGACATGGGACTCTCTGGGTTTTTTTGTTTTGTTTGTTTTTTGTTTTTTTTTTAATTCTCTCTGGGTTTTGACTAATTTTTGAAGCCAGCCTCAAGTGGCCACTGGAGGAACTGCAGTTTTTTTGGCACTTATGTGTTTGCTTCTTTTATTTTATTTTAGCCGTGGAGATGGCTGCTAGCTCATCTGTTGTCACCTCTTGGGCCTGGAGTATTTAGGAAACACCCTAAATGAACACAACTCCTCAATTGCAATACTATATAGCAGTATTTACTGTAGTGCTACTCATCTTGCCTTAAAGTTTTAAGGAAAGGTTTTGATTAGCTTTCAGTTTCCTACCTCTCCTGCATTCGCTCTTTTGGAGTCATGTATGTTTGGGCATATGCAGGTAAAAGTGTCCTTGAGTGTGAGGATCCTAGGTTTTTCTTCTGCACCTGGCTGAAATACACCTTTAATACCGCTTCCTCTTCTGTATTATAGCAGCGAGGAGAAGCTGCTGCGGTTTCATCTGATGACGAGACTACAGAACAAGAAGTTAGTGTTTATCATTTGTTACGTTCGTCAAATATTTGTATAAAATAAGTATCAGATTGTTAAAAATTAATCAGATACAATCTATCATTCTGTTTTTCTGTTTAAATCCAGAGAGACTTTAACACCATCCGCAACAATGAAGAGATTATATATTCCTACTCAACGGATACTGAAGCAACAGATGAAGAGACTATGGTGTTTATATTTAAAAAAAAAAAAAATTTTTTTTTACAATATTAAAATGATCACATGAAGATGTTTACAGCTCAGCATTTCCTGTCTTCTAGGCTGATCATGCGTCTGCTGGACCATCAGATAACAGAAGAGGCAGTTCAGACCATAAAATGGTAAAATAAGTTCAGTTTGAGCATTTTTAAAGTTTAGAGAGTGAAGAACCCCTCGTTCTGTTTACCTGTTAAAATCCAGAGAGAATATGAGGTATAATCAAAATGTGCTGAACCTTTTGAAGAACCTCATATACGATCACCTGCTACTCTCTAAGGTACACCTTGGTAGTACTGGGTTGGATCCCCTTTTGCTTTGGGTTGAGATCTGGTGTTTCTGTTGGTCATTTGAGTACAGTGAACTCATCGTCATGTTCAAGAAACCAGGTGATTTGTGATGTGGTGCATTATCCTGCTAGAAGCAGCCATCAGACATGGTCAGCAACAATACTGTTGAAATATCGCCCACACCATTACGCCTCCACCACCAGTCTGAGCCGCTGATACAAAGCAGGATCCATGCTTTCATGTTGTTTACACCAAATTCCCATGCATATTGTAGCTTCAGCTTAGCTGACAGGAGTGGAACCCAGTCTGGTTTCTGCTGCTGCTGTAGCCGATCTGCTCTGACATGTTGTGCGTTCAGAGATGCTCTTCTGCTGCCTTCCTATCAGCTCAAAGCAGTCTGGCCATCTTCTCTGATTTCTGGCACCACGAAAGCATTTTCACCCAAAGAACTGCCACACAATAGATATTTTCTCTTTTTCAGATCATTCTCTGTAAACCCTAGAGATGGTTGAGTGGGAAAATCCCAGCAGATCAGCAGCTTCCGAAATACTACGACCAGACCAGTCTGGCACAAACTACCATGCCACGTTCAAAGTCACTTAAATCACCTTTCTTCCCCATTCCGATGCTCAGTTTGAAATTCAGCAGCCCATCTTGAACATGTCTAAATGCGTGGAAGTGCTGCCATGTGATTGGCTCATTAGGTATTTGCATTAAAGAAGCAGTTGAACAGAGTGGCAGGCGGCTCCATAATGCAGTTTAAACCACGAAATGTTAAAGCAGGGGTATTGAACTCACTTGGAAATTGGGATCACATCAAAGACCAGATATATGTAGTTTACTGACATGCTGTAATTAATCAAAAGACTATACATTCTGGGTAATATTATTGGTCCACTAAAGGCCTCACCAAATTAAAAGATTCCATAACTTGCCACGGCATGATACCATTTGGTTACATACAACAATCAGTGGCGTCACTCTGTAAAAATACAAAATAAGAACTCTGAGTTTGACACGTGGTGAAGTGTATGCATGGAGAAGTTGTTCAGCTTCTGAAAGAAAAAAAGTTCTTCATTCCGGTTTCCTCTTAAAATCCATAACAGCTTATTGTGAGAGATAACGCCGTCTACAATGATGGGAACACAGATTCTTACTCATCTGATGAAGATGAGGATGAAGATCCTACGGTATGTGAAGATGCAATAAGTGAAAAAGATTGTAAGGATATTAAAATGATGGTATCAAGATGCTGATCAGGCGTCCTTTTCTGACTTGTAGGCCAGTCATCTGTCAGCTGGGACAGTAGAGTCCAGAGGAGGAGATCCAGACCATGAAATGGTAAAATATGCGCACGTACAAAAAACACAGTCGTATCTTATTCATAAACTGTAGGCCCGGATACCTGTTAATTGGTGCTAAGTAAAAAAAAAAGTTCTACTCCAAGCTCCCGCCAGATGTCCAAGGTTCTCACCCCATCTCTGAGGCTGAGCCCAGCCACCCTACACCTTCATTTTTCAGCCATTGCACAGATCTCATGACTGTAGGTGATGGTTGGAATGCAGATGAACTGGTAAATCAAAAGCTTTGCCTTTATTCTCAGCTCTCTTCACAACAACAGTCCAGTATAACACCTATATTACAGCTTATGCTGCACCAGTCCGGCAGTCCACCACGCTGGCCGCCTTCTCATCACTCATGAATATGTTCCCAGAGTACTTGAACTCCCTCAACTTGGGCAGTCTCTCCCCCAACCCAAAGAAAGCATTCTACCATTTTCCAGTAGAGAACCACAGCCTTAGATTTGGAAGTGACTCTCAACCCGACTGCGGACTGCTCCAGTGCATGCTGAAGACTATGCTCTGAAGCCAACCAAACCACATCATCTGCATCATCAGCAAAGATGGTATTCTTAAGCAGACACCCTCCTCACCCTGGCTACACTTTTAGATCCTTTCCATGAATATCATTAATAGGATTGGAGACAAGGGGTGATCCTCTCAGAGTCCAACACAGACTGAAAATGTGCCTGAATTTGTGCCAAAGACAAAGACACAGCTCTCAGGTAGGGTTTTGGAGTTCCTTAAAGTGCTTTTTTCACCGCCACAGTCCTGGTTAGCAGTTCTCCTCCCTGAGAAGACCTGGCCTGAACCAAGCCCTGCTTTCCTTTCCTGACTCTTTGTATGGCAGAACTTCCACAAGGCTAACCAAAAGTCCTCCTCCATGGCCACCCGGAACCCCTCCCACTCCAGAGTTTTGCTCCTGCAACTGGTGAAGCCATGGCCATATCTTCAACCTACCCCAGGATGCAAGACAGATTCTTCTGGGTGTAAGAGTCAAAGATCCTATGGACAGGGGCCTCCACCAGGCATTCCCAATTTACCTTCACTATGCATTTGGGTGTACTAGGTACAGCCTCCCTTGTCATCTGATCCACCTCAGCACTAGGTGGTCCTATGGTCAAAACTCTGTCCCTCCTTTTACTCAAATGCCCAAGGCATAGGGCCTCAGTTCAGATGATACTTCAGCAAAGTTAAACATTGACAGGTGCACTATGGTGTCTGGCACCAAGCACACTTATGAGCCACCGTATGCTCGCACATGGTGTTTGTTATGGCCAACCCATGCCTGGCACAGAAGTCCAATAAGAAAACGCCACTCTTGGTTAGATCAGACATGCTGTTCCGCCCAATCACCCCTCTCCAGGTGAGCTAGGGAGTCCCCAGGCAGAACCCTTTTCCCACCCAAAGACTCCAAGCTGACCATGTATCACTGACAAAATCACAGACAACAGTCAGGGCCTTGCCCTTGGCGACTCATAGTCACATAGAGGTGACTCTTGTGTGTCTGGGGAAAACTCCAGGAGTTTAGTTCCAGAACTCATGCTCCATATGAAGGTCAGTCCAATTATATCTAGTCGGTACTGTTCCACCACCTGTACTAGCTCAGGTTCCTTCCTCACTAGTGAGTTGACATTCCATATCCCAAAAACCAGTCTGTCCAGGATTAACATGACCGGGAAACCACCTTTGGCCGCCACCCAGATCATATGGCACCCGAACCCAGTGCCTGTCCCCACTGGTATTGGGCCCAAAGGGAACATTTGTTTACATTTCAGTTTGAAGTTATGCATTATTAGGCACATGGATGCTTTAAGGGTACTGACAAAGGCAGCTTTAACCACTAACTGTCTGCTACTCTTCACCTCTTGAACCTCGACTATTTAAGAAACATCGTAAATGAACACTGGTAACTTCTCAGTTACAGTATTGTATACCAGTAGTAGTTTATAGTAATACTGTCCATCTTGCCTTGAAGTTTTAGAAGAGGAATTTGACCTGCTTTTAATTTCCAACCTCTTCTGAATTCACTTTATTTTATATCTTGTTCTCTTCTATATTATAGCACCAAGGAGAGACTTCATCTGCTTCATCTGATGATGAAACTACAGAAGAAGATCCAACAGTTAGTGTTTTTCATTTATTGCTCTCTTTAAATATTAGAAATAATGACATTTTCATTCATTTCTGCCACATTTAGCTTTTAAGGCATATTTCTGGCCTGTCATGTGTTACTAGGAGCAGTTCTTCAATGGAGACAAGAAGATATATGCTGGTTCTTCAGTCACAGTGGGAGCCCTCCTTCTGCTTC
>JAVDPK010002158.1:0-16155 GCA_034780415.1 Cichlasoma orientale
ACCCTTTTTCGTTTTCGCGCTTGCGAATACAATAGGCTCCTCGCCTACCCCTACGGGAGGCTCGGGCCTAATTAAATTGAATTGAGTGCAGACATTTGGGAGGGGCTCAGAGTAAAGCCACTGCTCCTCCGCTTCGAAAGGAGCCGGCTGAGGTGAGCATCTGACTAGGATGCATCCTGGGCGCTTCTTGGGTGAGGTGTTCTGAGCATGTCCTGCTGGGAGGAAACCCCAGGGCAGACCCAGGACACGCTGGAGAGATTATATCTCTCAGCTGGCCTGGGAACGCCTTGGGGTCCCCCCGGATGAGCTGGAGGGGTGGCTGGGGAGAGGGAGGTCTGGGCTTCTCTTCTTAGACAGCTGCCTCCATGACCTGGCCCCAGATAAGCAGAAGAAAATGGTTGGATCATTTTCTTTAATGCAGAATTCAACATGGGGCAGCCAGCGGTTAAGCAATATGTAGTCACGTGACCAAAATGGTGTCAATATGTTTATTGTTGCCTGCCATGTATTTTCAACCAGTCATGTTTTAGATGAAACTATTATATATTGGAATTTGCTCAGTATAGTCTTGTAATAAGCTTTCCAGTGGTACCAGAATCATTAAAATTGAACTAGAAACAAGAAGGTTACAGCAGGTTAAAGCGAGTACAGTGTAATCAGAGGCCAAAGAAGCTGCACTTATTGCGGAACTTAAAATATCATAACTTCCTTATTTATTGTCCTGTGAGGTTGATCTTGGTGTCACTGAAAGGGTATTTTCAAGGACTTTCCAATGGTTCCACTTTCATAACAATCCACTGAGTTTTAATTTTTCTTTCACATACCTAATATTATTTTAAGCCTTAAAGTCTCAGAGGGGAAGCTGCTGTCGCCACATCAACAGTCACACTTTTTTAAAGTTACTTCACTCGTTCCGTTTTGTTGTGGTCACGCTCAATAAATTCGACCTTCACATAATGAGATTTTCCTCCTTGCGACAAAGAAAGTGCCACCGGTCAGACTTAGCTCACCCAGGGCAGCCTGGCGCACCCTCGGGTGCTGTAAAAGAGCAGGTGCTGGCGTCCCAGAGCTGTGATTGTGTTTTGAAGAGGCTCAACGGTCCCCTCTTTCCTACTCCCTCTCAGAGCAGGTGGACATCTTCGTGCTCGCCAGATTAAAAATAGAAATGCTGACATTTTACTTTTGCATTATTTATTTATAAATGTCATAGTAGTTTTTAGCTGTTTTTACATGTGGCACTTAAACTCAGAGTACAAAACATTAGGGGCACATTCACCAGGAAAGGACTAACAGACAAAAATGGGTAAAAACAATCTTTTATTAAAGAAGCTGACATGCAGGCTGGGATGCTGCTGACCAACGTGTGGATGCCCGCTGTCAGCTGCAGAGCTTTCTGCTTATCTGCCAGTAAAAAAAAAGAAACCATTTATGATGCATGATTATTTTTATTGCTCCCTGACTGCAAGATTTGGGAAAACAACTACATTAGAGATGATCCCGACCCAAACCTGAACCCCAAACTCGAACCAGCCACAAACTGTGTCTTTGGCTTGTATTAAATTGTTCTCCCAGGTCAATCAGGAAACAAAGAAAACAACTTTAAAATCACTGTATAGCACAGCAGCGACGTGTTGCATTAAAATGTAATATCATTACATGTTGTGAAAAAGTATTTGCTCTGATTTGGAACATGGAACACCATAACCAAGCGGCCGGCATAGTATCCCTTAAATCAAATAATAATAATAAAGAGCAATATGTTTCTTTCTAATAAAAAATATTTTCCTGATACCTCTGACTAAAAAAGGATTTTGTTTTATTTACTTTTTATTACTTGCTTAAACTTATTTTGTCATTATCTCAGAATGGACTCTTTAGACATTAATATATCATTTTTGATTTTGATGTGCTGTTCTTTAATGCAAATGTTTGCTTTGTATATTTCTGTTCATAAAGATTAAAAAAAAATCATTAAAATCGGATTAAAATGGAGGCGCTGCTCTTTATTTACCCGTTGCCATGGTGAATCCTGGTGTCGGCGCTCCATTGATGATGGCAGGGGTGCACTGAAAGATCTATGTGTACAGGTGAGGATCCAGGTGATCCTGGATTATCCTCTGATTATGCCGCTCTAACAATGGATCAGGCTCACCCAGAACACCTGCTGTTTCCCACGTTTTCTCAGCAACCCACGTAATGAGTCAGTCACGTGATTTCAGAAAAAAAACGGGGCCTCGTTTGGCTTTAGTCACGTGATATCGTGACAAACCATACGGGCCGCCACACGGGTTTCATCTGGACACGCCCCCTTTGCTCGACACAGGGGGCGTGTCCAGATGGTGACGTCATTCTGTGATCAAAGAATCAAAGGTGCTTTGTTAGGTGCTTAAACCCTTAAATAGGAGAGAGCAAAGAAGCTTCAGTCAGTTTGTTTTTATGTTCGCAGCATTCAAACGTTACGCATCAACTAAAAAACATTTGGATCTTTTGCACAATGTATCAACTTCACAACATGCCTCAGCACCCAAGACAGACAAGAAATTATGCTGAACCTCTTCCCAGGAGAGGTCAGCCAACTGTCCCAGATGACACTGAATCCCTGGACCTGTGCAATAAAATTAAACAAATAAAGGCGGAGAAATGTCAACTGGAGAAGAAGAACAAAGCTGGGCAAGCTCAGCACAGAGAGATGGAGCACGAGCTTCAACACTTGAGAGGAAAGATTGAACGTGTGGAGAGAAAGCGTGACGAAGCAGTGCCAATAAATAGAGGACTGCTAAAAGTGAGGTTACAAAAGGAAGCTGAGCACAGACAGACAGAGTGTGAGCTTCAAGACTTGAAGGCAAAGCATGAAGAGATACAACAGAAGCTGGAGGAGAACAGAGAGATGGAGGCCCAAATGAAAAACCTTGGAGAAATTTCCAAACAGGACCAACCAGGTAAAGATCTGCAATACAAGCCCAACTTACAGATCATAAACGAAGGCTGTGAAAGGCTGCTTAAGAAATCACAGCAGTACATTAGTGACTTGTTGGAAGAAAGGAAAAAGTTGAAAGAGAAACTCAGAGAATTCTATGATGAGAAAATACAGGCGGAAGCATGGGCTGATGAGGTGCCAGGGAAGATTGAAAAAAGTGAGAAAGAAAATGAAAGTTTTCAGACAGAGCTTGATAACCTACAGAAAGTACATAAAGAGATGGTGATAGAGATGGCAAGACGGAAACTTAATCAGAAAAAGATGGTCCGTGAGCTCGGAGAGACACAACGGAAACTTCAAGATGTTGAAGGAAGATATGAAGCGATACAAGTGAACCTTCAAAAAAGTGAGGAAAAAAATGAAAGTTTGCAGACAGAGCTTGATAACCTACAGAAAGTACATAAAGAGATGGTGATAGAGATGGCAAGACGGAAACTTAATCAGAAAAAGATGGTCCGTGAGCTCGGAGAGACACAACGGAAACTGCAAGATGTGGAAGGAAGATGTGAAGCGATACAAGTGAACCTTCAAAAAAGTGAGGAAAAAAACAAGAGTTTGCAGAGAAAGCTTGATGAAGCGCTGGAGAGAAATGCAGAATCGGAAACAAAGAAGGAACAGATTATCAAAGCCTTTAATGACAGAAAGGTTGAAGTACTAGAATCTTTTGAAAAAGAGAGGGCAGAATGGACGAAGGAGACGCAACAGCATGAGAAAACACACAGAGACATGCAGTGTGCGCTTCAAGAAATGCAGAGGAGAAATCAGGAGTTGCAAGACATGCATGGCAAAGTGCAGCAAAGCAACAAAGACATGCATGAGGCAAAGATTGTGCAGGACGAGAAATATAAAGAACTGAAGGAAAAGCATGCAGAAAAGGAGAACGAGTTAGAAGAACTTGAGAAAAAATGCACAAAACTTGAAGAAGACAATGCAGAAATCTTCAATGAGGTCAAAAACCTCACTGTACAGAACAAAGATTTACAGGAACGCTGCCTGGAAAAGAAGCGAAAGCGTGTCTGGTTTTTCCGCAGAGGTTCTGCTGCTTCTCCAGCTCAGCCTGGACAACAATAGCCTGCTCTTCCTCCACCTTTTCTCCATCTCCTTCATTTTCACCTCTCCCATCTCTTCACCCTTCTGAACACATGCTGAGGAGAACAAAAAGAGGCGCCACTGGCTGCTTCACCTAAGTGGCCACAACATTCACCAACAGCATGTTCTAAACAAGTATTTGCGGAGTCTCATATTTCATATTTGGTTGTATATAAATATAATATCTAGGACACCGTAATCAAATAAAAACAAATAAATAAAAGTATCTGTGTAAATGTTTTCATATGTACTGTATAAGAATTCATGTTTTACCATAAAATACGGTAAAAAAAAATTTGGTAAACAGCCCAACTTGGAGCAGAAAAACATCAAAGTGAAGAAGAGCTGGAAACCATCAAAGATATCAGCAGACCCAGTAATACCTGGATAGTTCAAGGTCTTGGAACTGTTTAAAGTTTGAATTTTTTCTCTAGCTCAGCATGCTGAAGTAGTTATATCTCAAAGTGGGTGGGTTTGAGGAGGATTTGAAGCATTTGCCATTCATTTCAAATGGCAAAAATAAAATTCATAAAAAGTTAAATATATTTAAAAAAGTATAAAAGTGACAAAAAAGAAAAGTAGCAGCACACTTCTCCAGGAAAAGCTGAACGCTTTCATCCAAGAAACGTGTGGAAGGAGTTAAGGACTGAAAATCGTGGAGAAGGATAAAAATAACACGAAAGCGTTCACATTAATAAATCAAGTGTGCAGTGGGCTCATTTTGTTGCAGACTCTTAAAGGGTTGGAGGGTTTTTCCAGCAGAGGAGTCGCCCCCTGCTGGCTGTTACAAAGAGTGCAGCTTTCAGGTAATTCCACATTAGCTTCACTTTTTGGACCCAGAAGCTGCATCCTTGTATTTTATAGAGTCTCATTAAAACGAGCAGCACCGTTACACTTTGAAACTTTGACTATGTTGCCATTTTTCAACAAAACAGATGAAATATTTGAGCTGCAGTCCTGTTAAGCAGAGGTGGTAATATGTACACAAGTTGGAACAGGTGGGCAAATCATTTTCCCAAGGGGCACCATGAGACACTGGGACTGCTGTGGAGGATCGCACCAATAAGCTCAGTTCGGTTCTGCTCAACTGGAACATTAGCTCAGGTGTGGGTGTGGCAGTTTTACCTGTTCATAAAACATAAAACCTTCCTTCACGCATCAAGTCAGATCCAGTGTGTCAAAACTGAGGTGTGATTGATGATCAGTAGATGAAAGAAGTCAGTGAACCCACCAAATGTTTTAGTCAGTTGTGTTTGACTTGCATGACAATAATTGTGTGTTTTGCCACCTTTTGAATGACTTTTAATCTGTGAGGCTTTGTTATAGAGTGTTTGACGAACCCATATTATTAGTATTTTATTATGGCTGTTACATTTTCTAAGTTAAGTAGTCACTGTGAAAAGTGGTCCTTGTACAGCTGAAGTAAATGGCGTGGGTTATAAATGCTCACATAAAATGAGGTATCTGATAGGTCATTTCACTCATCTTTGATCTACAAATCCAGATGATGAAGAAAGCTGTATGAATATAACAGCCCAAATCAGTTTGTCCCTAAGTGTGGGCCTTCACAAGTATGTACAGTTAGATATTTATAGCAAGTTATTTATTTATATAAAAATACAACTTAAACTGGTAATAGGAGGTGGTTAGTTTGTGATATTACTCACTACTCTGATCTAAATTCACTGCTCCAGTGTCCCACTGGTAGGTGCGTCACTCATTGGCCTTAACAGTTTACATATGATGGGGCAGCATTTGCAATTTATAGCCAACAGCTTGTGCTCTTTATGTTTGAATAAAAATGTAAAGGAAATACATCACTTTCTCTTGTATTTTGATTATAGAGTAAAGATTTAAGATTGGGTTGGAAGACCCCCATAAGATTTTCTGTTGTTTTAGTGGGCCGCAGCACTCTGGGAATGGCTGGCCTAAATAATAATACTGCAAAAGGAAAGACAGATGCTGTAAATAATACTGCGGAAAATCTTTAATCTTGTGAATTAATGTAGTTATTTAGCTACTCTCTTGCTGTTCAGACATGACAGCTGCATATTACAGGTGCAAAACTTTCAATATTTGAACATTACAGACTACTGAGTACATTCAGGTCTGACATTGTCCCAAGGTTTAATCAAGAAATGTGGAAATCACTTTAGGATGTGGCAATGTTTAGAATCTAGTAATGAGCAGCCTATCCCAGCTATCATAGGGCAAGAGGCAGGGTACAGGTTGCCAGCCTAAAAAAAATGTCAGACGACCTTTCACACCTGGAAGAAACAGGAGAACCTGGAGAAAGCCCAAAAACCCACTCAAACATGAGGAGAACATGCAAACTCCACACAGAAAGTCCCGGGCCAGGGTGGATTCAAACCCAGACCTCCTCAATGCGAGGCAACAGTGCTAACTACCACACCACCGGGCTGCAGCACTCTTTGTATGACAGGCCAATTTAATAACAAAAACCCATTCTGCAGATTTATTATTTATTCACTTAGTGTTGAAGTTGAATAATGATAGAGCCATGTCAGTTTGGCCGGCGGTCACTTGATGTAATTAAAGGCATGAGGCTCCAATAGGGTTCATCCAACGGGTAGGTTTTATTCAATAAGCAAGAGGATTTTGCGGACATGAACAACAGCAAAAAAACCAACAACTAACTTAAAATAAATTCAATAAACAATACTCAAACAATAAATGTGTGTTATTTTTAATATGTTACTTATTTAAAACAATCATTACACAATCCCCGTGGGCAAAAGGTAATGGAACCCCTGGTCTCCATTACAAGCCACTTCAAATAAAGTTTTCCTAATGCCAGCTAACAGTGGCTAAACACAGCAAACACACCAGTACTTACTGACAGAAAAGTTCAGGCTCTTCAGTAACTCACCTCAGAATCGCTGCCATTGGTCAGAAGTGAGCTTCACATCAACCCAGATCAGTCTTTGCAAGTTTTAGAGCCTCTTTCAGAGCAAACAGCCATGAATGCTTCTCTCCCAGCAAATTGACAGCTGAGTTAAACAACCAGGACTCACTATGCAAAATATTTAATTGTCATACATTCGTTTTTATCAGAAAAGCTCCGCTGACTGTCATCAGTGGAGCTTTTCTGATACTGACCCGTCCATCATCCATCATCCATCTATCAACTTTTTGGAATTCTTCTCTGTTTAGGTGACATCATTCTCAAGTTATCGTGTTCACAATATTTTCAAAAAAATTGACCTCTGACCTTTACCTTTAGATCATGGTTGCTGAGATTCCTGCTTGTCTGAGATTTTTAGTAGATGCATGTATGGTGTGAATCTGAATATCCTAGGTGACATTGCTTTCTATTTACCGCAATCACAAAGCTGTCCTTCCAGCAGGCTGACAACAATACCAAGGGCAATGAAAAAAAAAAGGGGGGGGGGTGCATTTGTTAAGTGGCCAGCTGTTTGATAGAGCACTGTCTGCAGGCAGGCCAGACCCTGGCCAGAAATGAGTGGCACACTGGGCCAGATCTGCTGACTCGAGGGTGGATCTATTTTTTGCTGCGTGGGTATAAAGATGTGGACATACAACACATTGTTCCTGCCAATAAACTAGTTGCCCTGTGGGTTCTCTGGGTTTCACTAACCAGGATGTCAAAAAGTTTGCACAAACTGCATTTTGAGTCCTTTTCTGCCACTCCTACTGCTGCTGATCACGACTTTAAAACAGTCACTGGGTTTGGGCTACACTCTGTCAATCAAACCTACAAGCAGCAGGTGCTGAAACACCAAAACCTCAGTTAAGCGTGATCATGTGATGCGAATGTTTTAAACCATACTTCAGAGCAGTGTTTTGAAAATATTTGTCCACATCCACATCACAATCCTCTCCCCAGTTTGTTTCCACTTTGACCCCACCATTGTATCATAAAGACAGACACCATATTAGCTCAGGATTTATTTATTGCCATCACGAAAAACATTCATTTATTCTGTTCAAAGCGTCACGCACCAAAGCCACTTTGTGATTGTAATCACTGCCTGTTTTACATTGACTGTCCACTTGATGGCGCAGTAGAGCAAATGAAGCACCATGAAGCTTTGACCCATGGGTTCACTGGTTGAATGAAAGGCTTCAGTGCTTCATGAAGCTTCATCTCACCATCACTACAGGAGAGCACACAGCACACAGGAATCCAGTGACAACAAAACAAGGAAGAACAAAGGGAAATGCAGACAAGGAAGCACTGTTTTGAGGGGGGAGGTGTTACATCTGTCTGCAACCCCTGCTCACCATGCAGTGGTAGTGCAAGAGTCTCCGAGAGTTCCCAAGGCTTAATTGCCAATTATTTGCACCTGACAAAATACTGATAAAGACATGCCTGGGGCTGGCTTTAGGGGGACACCACTTCTTACCTGTATGCTCTGTCATTTTTAGCTGAGATTGCAAAGTAATTTAAGATAAAACTGTGGCACCAATCTCCACTTTATATTATGGCGTTTGAGCTGCAACATAAGCCCCAACTTAGTACATGCAGTTTCCAGTGGTAATGCACTACCTTTAATGCACAGCTTCCTTGACTGGTGTAGGACATCACTCAACAGTCTGCAGATACAAATATTCCTTCATCACAGAATATTGTACTTAGAACATGTTGTTAGACAACAAGTTAGTGAAACTGTGACTCATCCAGTCCTGTTAAAATGAAACTATGAGTATAATCTGCTGTTGACCATGTTGTGTGTTCAGTGTGAGTTGCTATGATGACTGGATCAGATAAAGAGTGACACCTTTGCGACACTGAAAACTCTGATTTAAGCCTGACCTAGCTCAGAAACCCATTAATCGCACTTCACAGCACACCTGTCAGGTCAGACCAGAGAGTGATGATGAAGTTGCTCCAGGTAAGATGGGATTGGGTGTGTTAGATGTATGTTAGACTTTGATATTTGTCATGGACTGTGCTGTGCTGCCAGTGTGATCCGGACTCTTGCTTGGTGGACTCTTTAAACTGGCTGTTTTAATCACTGTAAGGCCTCATTGTTTCCGTATTGATGTATTGTTTTTACTTCATACTAATGGGTGCCATGACTTTTTATTGCAGGTAGAAAATTCAAATTTGCAACAGTGTTCTGTTCGCTCACAGGCAGAGCACCGACTGCTGTTTAAGACTGTTTTCTACTCATTTCAGCATTTAAGTCTGCTCATTTCTAGAGCTTAGGCTGGCGGTTGCCTCCAGTCATGGGTGCAGCTGGCACACTGAGTTCATTCACTTTTTTCTGTTGATATAATTTTAGTGTGGCGTTTTTAGTTTGTCTTGTAGTGCAGTTTCAGCACTATCAGAATCCTCCCAGGGCCCCAGCAGTGGTTGGCTGGCTTCCTGCATTCGTGGCACGACTGAATCAACACATTTCAGAAGGCATGTTGGTTGTTTCTGTTGTTCTAAGCCGTTTTGTCAGTTTGATCTTTAGTGCTTTTAGAGGACTTTTCTTAAAACAAGTTTTGGTTTTCAGTCGTGTTAATCGACACTTAAAGCACTTAGTTAGAAATTGTGGTTTGAGTTGAAATGGACCATTTTTATGTCAATCACATTTTGTAAGGTAAAGACCCTACAGTAATTACAGAGAAAACTCAACAGTCAAAATGACCCCCTATGAGCAAGCAGTTGGCGATGGTGGGGAGGAAAAACAGAAAGAAACCTCCGGCAGAACCCGGCTCAGGCAGGGCCAGTCGTCTGCTGCGACTGGTTTGGGGTAAGGGGAGGGAGACAGGACAAAAGACATGCAGTGGAAGAGACCCAGAGATGAATCACAGCTAATGATTAATGCAGTGATGTGTATTAACAGAGCACCATGGGAACCCCCAGCAGCCTAGGCCTATACCTAAGGGATAGTTCAGGGTCACCTGATCCAGCCCTAATTATAAGTTTAATCAAAAAGAAAATCTTTAAGCTTAATCTTAAAAATAGAGGCCTTCAGCTTTCAGACGCCTCTTCTGTGGAACCAGCTCCCAGTTTGGATACCCTCTCCCTGAACCACCCCTTAGCTGCTCTGCAATAGGCCTAGGCTGCTGGGGGTGGTTCCCATTATGCACTTAGTATTTCTTTTCATTCACTTTGCTATTACACATATATTATAGGAACCACATGTAAGCCCGGAGTCTGAGAGTAAAGTGCTCTGTTTAGTAACATGATACTGGGCACCATCTATATCTATAAAGGATAACACATACACACAGCCTGAGCACATTCTGTTCACACTGCTGTTTATTGAGTCAATATAAAACCATCATGTCTGCAATGCAGAATATGATATATGAAAGAGATGAAATCTTGACATTAATGTTTCCAATAAGAAGCATTACTTAAAGATGCTTAAACAAAAATAAACAATACCATACATGTTATGATCAGTGTTCCACATCAATGCTCCTTCACTTCAGCACAGTTAGTTAAGCTAGCCATCAGAGCCGAAATACAGCCCCCCCCCCCCACACACACACACACACACAAAGCTGAGATCCAGAAGATAAAAAAAACTTCATTCAAGTCACTTCGAATACTTTAACACTGACACTGTGTATCACAGTTCCTGAAGAATGACAGACATCTTTTATACTGACACAAAAAGGATGAAACTCTCCCCGTGTAACACTGAAGGGATCATCTGCACCATAATGATGACAGCCAGCTGCAAAGCCTGTGTTAGACTTTTTGCATCAGCGAGCTCGAGCAAATATTATTGCAATGAGAACATATTGATGAGATGTGGTGCACAAGAAGGCTAACAAAACATGAAGGGATTAAAAAGGTAACAGAAGGTCCCGGCAGTACGGAGGCCAAGAGGAGGCAAGCTTCTCTAAATCAAACCCGAATATATTAAAACAGTCTCCATTTATGAGGGTTTAATTGTGCTTTCATTATTGAGCAGTGCCAGTTACGGGGTTAATCTCACAAACAGGTGTCCTGGCGGCTTTCTTCAGCTCCCACAGAGAATTGCTCGGTAAGACTTTTATGCCATAATCACGCAGCTGTTGTCCCATCGGTCACAATGGAACATAACAGAAACAAATATGAAATCTTTGAAGTGATTATGATTTTTCTTATTTAAAGAAATATAAATCCACTTTGCACCGAGACACAAAGCAGTTCTTTAACAGTCAGTGCCATATTCGATCAATACTGACAACCAAAGCAGTAACAGTTAAACACGTGAAAACAGTGAAGCAGCTATTTTTGGGGAGCAGGCACATTTGGGGTGTACAGCTTGCAGCCCTGGGTTGGTGTGGTGGTGTGGCCCCCCGCTTGATCTATTCTAACTTTTCAAACAATGTTGCCTCAATATAGCAGCATAAGCTTTTACTTCAAAGCAGCCACATAGTGAGACTAGACGCTGCTATGTGCTAGCATTGGCCTGAAGGATGTCTTAATGCACGTGAGGGCAAAAGCAGGCTATGAGATGCTGAGTCAGACAGCAGCCTGCCACAGTGGTGTCTGGGCAGCACCCCTCCTCTCCTCTTTTACTGCTGTGGTGCATCTTGGGAAGCAGAGTGCTGAACAGCTTCTGTGGTGGCCTGTTCAGTCAGCAGTTGCTCCAGCGGACGCAGGAACACCACCATCACTGTAATGTTATCACTGGAACCAGCTGTCTTAGCATTGCCTACTAACTGTTGGGCAACTCTTGCCCCCACATTATCCTCAGGCTGTTTCAGTGGAGCGTCTCCTCCTTCAGGTTTCCCAGCCAGCTTTAGTGCATCCATAACCAGATGTGGGACCATCAATGCCTTTATCGTATCAAAGAAGCCATCACATGCCAGCAGCACGTAGTCTTCATCACCCTGCAGTTGGATTGTTAGGCAGTCAGCATCTCCAGACACAAAGGGCTTCTGGTCAAAGTCACCTGGGGGAGGGGGAGGGATGGGTGGGTGGTTAACAGCTGCAACTGAACACCGCAGTCAGACTGCTGCAGTCCAGGCCCGAAAACTCTTCATAAAACCAAGAGGCACAAAGTCTTCACACGCTAGTTCAACAATCTGAACCCAAAGAAAGTTTCAAGGAAACCAGGCTCATATTCTCAGTTAATGATGGCTTTTCATAAAAGGCACTGAGCTGCAAATAGACTAAAATTACAATTTACAGGCAACTGGCTTAGCTGGAATCTTTTTTCATACTTTCCAAAGAGTTCAGAGTATACAGTTCATAATGATCTCTGGACATAGACTGAGCCATTTTACTATTTCACTGGCTATCAATAATAAATAGTTAAAAATGTTCTATAGTGAATAACATGGATTTATGAGATCTGCAAATCATTACATTCCATTTTTAATTTACACACTGACCCAGTTTTTTTGGACCTGGGTTTGTAGTTTACTTTCAGTTAACTAGTCACCTGTAGCAGTGGAGGTAAATTAAGTTCACATTATGAGAATTATTGTATGATATTATTGTGGTTTCCTGTGTTATTGTGAGCTGGGTCTGACTTACCTATGGCTCTGGATACAGCATAGGTGCCATTAACACGCCAGCAGCCCATGAAGGTGATGCAGCCGCCGAGATCCTCGATTCTCTGTTTCTCATCCTGGACAGTGGAGCACAACAGAGATGGAGCTCAGCACCTGGCCACCTTCTCACCATCTAAATCAGTACGTACAATAACCTGCACAACTGCTGGGTAATTTAACTCCATGTGTCTTCTGACTGTCAACCTTAATGCAGTAACTACATTGGTTAGCAATTGTTAAGGTTACCAGTGGGCGGTACTAAAGGGAACTTAGAAAGGCTTTATCAAATTATAAATTCAAATCAATTTCTAAATTAAAAAAACCCAACCCTGAGTGCTGAGTGGTGTTAAAGACTCTGGAGACTCTTTTAAGAAGTGTTTCTTTCACGTTGGTATTCATTCTTTTTCAATGGCTTATATAGATATATGAAGAAAGCTGAAGGATACTGCAGTGAAATGGAGAGTGCATTGAAAGTACGCTGTCATGCTTAAGCCTAGAATCGCTGCATATGAAAATATCCATGAACAAATGTTAAATGGTGTGAAATAGTTTGAAAGAGCTATTTGTTATTTTTAAATTAATAGTTATTTATAAGGCATTTATAAGGCATAGCCACATACATAAAATGTGATTAAGCAGAACGGAGATCTCAGCCACTGTATTCAGGATGGGTGGGAAACATGGCAGCTCCCACAAACAGGCACCCACGCTCATGTATTTTTAAACGGATTAATTCATGCATCAATTTGTTGGAAGACATACTTACACAATCAATGTGTAGTTTCTGAGTACAACATTTTTTTCTATTAAATAACTTCAAAAAATGACTGACTGTACCTTTAAATTTCAAACAGCCTCTGAATATGGTTAAGAAGCAGATTGTTCTGAGTAATACCAAATATTAAAAAGTTTTACCATCATGTATAATTCAGTCATTATTATTATTATTATAAAACATCAACCATTTCTTTAAAACTTTCCCCTTCCAGAGTATTCACATGCTATTCCTAACTTTTGACAGATGTTTGAACCCATATGAAGGAATAACTTCTCAAATATTTCATGTGCATTCCCATTTTGGAATACAGCAATAGTGTGAAAGCAGAGGTTGTGTGTTTGTGCGTGAGATTCTTACCTCTCTCTCCGGTTTATGAGGATCCATGAGTGTAACAACCTGCTGATCTCTAACCAGTATTGCCTGAGAGTCTCCCAGCCAAGCAACAGTAAGCTCCTGACCCTGGATCAGTACCGCCACTCCTGTACTGCCACTCCGCAGACGCTGCCCACACACACACACACACACACAGAGATTATATTTTAAAAACAAAAATACAGAGCAACAAAGCACACCAGTGTGAGTACAGCTGAAAACAGTGTGCTCAAGATGCTGCATTGCTGCTGTCTCAGTACCTCTCTCTTGGCCTTGTCTCTGAACATGTCATCTGTGTGTCTGAAGGCTGTTTTAAAGGCTGTGGTTGCGTCACTCTGCAGCGTCTCCTGTTTACTTAGAGCAACATGGAGGTGAGTGGCAGCGTAGGTTGCTGCATCCACCCCTCCATGGCCATCAAACACAGCGTAGTAGGCACGATCCACTCCATCCTGGACCATGGGAGAGAGAGAGAAAATTTCATAGGACTCTATGTGAAAAACTAAGTGTACCACATGATTCAGCAGCTTGTGGGACCACCTTTACCAGCAATAAAAGAAAATGATTATGTCAAGTTAGGACTTTATCAGTCTCACACATGTTTGTCAACTCAATGACTGCAAGGCTCCCGGGTCCTGTGGCTTTAAAACAAGCCCAAATCATCACCCCTCCACCACCGTGCTGACAGTTGGTATGAGGCGTTTGTGTTGGTTTGGTTTTTCCAGAACATGGCACTGTGCATTATGGGTAAATATCTTCCTTTTGGTCTCTGTCCAAAGTGCACTGTTCCAGAAGTCTGGTGGTTTGTTCAAATGCAACTTTGCAAACTTAAGCTGTGATGCAATGTTCACAGACTTCAACATTTAACATGCTAACTGAGGCCTACAGCGTCTGAGATGTAACTCACTGAGCATTACAGTCTGACCTTGAGGTAATTTGCTGGGACATCCACTCTTGGTAAGATTGTTGCTTCTTGTTAACACACATCTGAATGCTCCAGAGCAGCAAGCTGCCAAAACGTCTGCTTTTATATTGTTAGCTTATCCTCTTAATTCCTGTACAAGAATTAAGGGTCTACTTAGGTTTTCACAGGACTGCATAAAGTTGTTGATTGTATGTTTGATAATTAATTGGGATTGTGACTTCAGGTTTTATTTTTGTGTCTGTGAAAATTTTTCATACCTGGATTCCAAAGAGCTGGTTGAACTCAGCTAAGACCGAGTGTTTGTCCTCCATCTTCCTCCGGGTGTTTCTGATGGCATGAACAGAGCACTGGCGTTTGTGAGAGGGGCAAGGGGGCAGCCTGGGGAGGTTTCTGTGCCATGTCAGCGCTACCTCTATCAGTTTGTTCAGGAAGACGCGTTGGACTGCCTCTGACTGAAGTACTGACAATAAATTACAACAGAAGTAAAAAGACTGTTACATCTTTGCTTTCTTACATCATGCACAAAGCACACCCGTACGAAGGCATTTTATTCACACAATGAATATGCACAGTGGGAGTCAAATAACACTTTTTAATATAATGCTGTGCAATGCAACATTACCAACCACTATGCAAGTGTACAGCAATTCCTGATAAAGAATAGAGAAGACTACTCAGAGTTTAAATTGCACTTTTATGTTTGTTCTGTATTTTACAGCCTCCCAAATGCATTGAAAAGGCTACATTTTAACCTGTGCACATGCAGATAAGGCCCACATTACATGAGATGTGGATGTAAACATGAATGTCTCTGTCTTTCTGCGTTAGTGCTGTTAATGATATTAGTCTCAGGAGTTAGTATCAAGTTAACGGAATATTTGCTGTAAGATTTATCGCCCGGACAGACAGCTCCAAACAAACCGCTTAATGTGCAAATAGCTGAGACGTCCCTCAGTGTCACGCAATACAATTCATAGCACAACAAACTTACAAACTACTTTCTTTTCTTCCTGCTCAGCCTCAGCTTCCTGGGGGCAGTGGAAAGGTGAAAGGTCAATCTGCTGCAGCTGGGAGTATGCTGCCTGGCACAGGAGGGCGCCGAGTCTTGGAGGAGCACCCCTGAGCAAACACACAGAGATGTACATGTTGTGTGCTTTCTCAAGATGTGAGTAACGTCTCTCACTGGACTTTGCAGTCAAAAAGTGATCCAAGTGTGGACAGAAGAAAAAAAAAAAAAGATAATTTCTAAGTAGCAGCTTGCAAATGCATGTGTAAGTGTGAGATTAACCATTTCATATGTAGCTTCTTTTCCTCTACAGAATGATATTTCTGTGGCAGAGAAGACTGTGTTTAGGAAACAGGAAGTGGCGTGAACAATTGTTTCTGCAGACAGGAAATTAAGCCTTCCTGACGGGGCATACTTCTGAAGAAAATGTGAGCAAAACAGCAAGCCAGACGCAGTTTCTACGTATTAATTCAATTCAATTTTCAATTCAGTTTTATTTGTATAGCACCAAATCACAACAAACAGTCACCTCAAGG
>JAVDPK010002158.1:16925-27389 GCA_034780415.1 Cichlasoma orientale
CCATTCTACTCTTAAGTATCCTAGGAACCACAAGTAATCCAGCAGTCTGAGAGTGAAGTGCTCTGTTGGGGTGATACAGTACTATGAGGTCTTTGAGATAAGATGGGGCCTGATTATTCAAGACCTTTTTAATTTTTAAATTCTATTCTGGATTTAACAGGGAGCCAGTGAACCTGTTCCTACTCAAACTAAACTTGAAAATGTGGGTAGGAGGCTGAATATTATTGTACAGGCTCTTTGGGCACACACAGCAGGGGAAGGAGGTGCAATCCCACAATGTTCAGTTCAATGTTGTATCTTTAGAAATGTTACTTTGCAGACCAGGTAAGTTGCCTATATATAGGGTGCAAAACTGAATTGGTTTTCAGCCCAAACGCAGTGAAAACCTCTAGAGTTCATGGAGGACATTTTTTTCATTTATTAAGGATTTTGGCCTTCTAGAAATAAACAATCTGCAGTGAGGAGCAGCTGTGAGACAGTTTGTATAAAACAGGAATAAATAAGAGTTTTTAACTTCATGTCTGCTTGAAGACATCTGGAAGGAGAATTATTGAGGAAATGTAAAAAGTCTGTGAATTAATCAGTCTGGTTTGAGGGGAGTGTCCTTTGCATTTATTATAATAACAATAATTAAGGCTCTGAAGTCCATCACTAATTTAATGATTAAGATAAAAATGTTATTGAAATATATCCCCAGCTCATTTTGTGCTTTCACTTGATTCCAACAGCTAAGCGGGCCAAGCATCCTGAACTGAACTATACCCACAGCCAAGGCATCGGTATTGGACCCTGAAAGGTGAGTTTGTGCATCCTAACCCAAGTCTATTCAGATTTTCTCTACTTCTCCCTCCCAGTCATACCTGGCTGCCAACAGCCTCAGGCCCAGCTCCAGGCTCTCTCCATGCAGCTCCTCCAGGGAGACTTTGCGACTAAGAGGGCTAACAGGAAGTGAAGTGCCTTCCTCCAGAGCAGCTGAGAACTCCTCTACAAATGTCCCCAGGAACCGACGGGCCTCCTCCTCCTCCATCCTGCTGATTCTGACTGGAGTGAACTCTTCGGTGAACAGGAGGTCAGGGCTCACAGAAGGTCAGGACTCACAGAAGGTCAGGACTCACAGAAGGTCAGGACTCACAGAAGGTCAGGACTCACAGAAGGTCAGGGCTCACAGAAGGTCAGGGCTCACAGGTCACAAAGGGGCACTTGAAGGGTAAAAAGTGACACAAATGAATCAGTATTATTACATTATTATTAATACATTATTATTATTACATCATTATTATTTATTTATTTTTTTACCTTTTACTATACAGGTTTTTAAGTAGTTGTCTAGGTATAATCACAGCAACAGTTGCCTCAAAGTGCTTAAGACAGAGAAAACCCCAACAATCAGACGACCCCCCCCCTATAAGAAAGCACTTGTAACAAGAAGAAAACTCCAGCAGAACCAGCCTCAGGAAGGGCCGGCCATCTGCCACAACCGGTTAGGAAGTAAAACAAGACCCATCATCGATGAGGATATCCTCCCGTGATTAATGAGAATCTAAAATAAATGCAGAAGTCAGGATAACATTACAGCCCTATTTCATAACAGAAACCCTTCAGCAGACATAGTATCACCTTCTGCAGAACGATTTTGCCCTAATTTGGAGGCCTTGCCTTAAACTTTTATCCAAATACTTTGTCACCCCTGGGTTAGTAATGATGTAGATATTCCAGCTAAATACGGTTTCAGTATTAACAATACTCATTAAATCAAAAATAAGCATGCTGTAGAAGATTAATATTCTGTGATTATCTCTAACATTTCTACAAAGACTTTTTGGTAACCACATCCTAGAACGGACACAATCATTTCCATAGTAAACAAAGTACACACTGCAGTCTTGTACAAGGGTCTATACTACATTATGTCTATTTATATAATCTATAACAGTAAGCCGGACATACTGCATACTTACAGTGTATCCACATCATAATATAACTACTTGTTTGATACAAACTTCCTGAGTAACAAAGTTGCACAGTTCAGCTTTAATGATAATAAAAATAAGTGAAGACACTGTCTGAGCATGTTACTGTTTATGATTCCTCACAATAAACATTAACAGTGATTTAGGAAATTTAAAAATATTTATGTCTGTTTCAACATTTGAAAGTCAGTTATCACATCTCATATCTTCTTTAGTATGAACACATTTGTAGCATTGTATTCAAAATCACACCCGTTTTATTTTTGTACAAAGTAACACTAATATTTTTATTAGCTGTTATTAACTGTGATGTCATTAAATCTTTGTAACAATTTTGAACAAATCATGAGCTCCGTCCTGCGTTTGCACAAATTACAAGTTATGTAATATTTAAGAAACAAACAACAAACGTTGACATTTTTAAATGAATCACGTTTGCACTAATCACCAAATCTGTAACAAATCATTTTACACCTTTTGAACAAATTATTTTTCACATTTTTGCACAACATTTGAGTTGAACACTGCTGCAGTGTTGCACTGAAATCACCTCTGTCTAGAAATGTCTGTTATTTGGCACTGCACTGTTCACTAGCTTACTGTAATCTGGGGTGTAATTTGATCAGTAAGGCATGTTCTGTGTTTGTTTTGATGAAAAGGATGATTCACAAAGCTAGGCTGAACCAAAAAGGGAAGTAACTTTCATAGCTGCTGTGCATACATCTCTGTTCGTATCCACAGGGCACCAAAAGGTTGGTGCACCCTGGCCTTTGAGGTTGAGGTCATTTTACAATGTTAGGATTTTAATCTCTACCTGTCCATCATCCACGTTCAACATTGCACTTAGTTGCTCAGTAATGCACGTCATGCCCACTTGCATGAAAGGATTTGAAATGAACAACACACGTGCCTCAAGCTGATCAAAGTCACTAAACCTGCTCTCAAACGCTCGCTCAAGTCTGTTTATGACTTGAGAGTACTTTTCTGCAGCTTTGTGAAAAAACCCAGATGCACAAGCACTGTCCTTCAGCGGGACTTCTTTTTCTCTGTAAATGCACAGACAAAACGTTCATCTTAGCTTTGGAGGCATCTACAGCACTAATGTCAGCACCAGTCTTATCTTTACCCTGCAGCTCACAGTACAAATGGTTCCATTTCCCAGTTAAAAATGCAATTATCTACTCAGTGTCCTCGAGCAGCGAGATGTGTTCACCTTTGGTTTGCATGAACCTTTTGATTTCACCCAAAAGTGACAAAAAAAAAAAAATGCTGCAAATCTCATCCCCTGCTGAGCCATCAGATCTCTGTGTGTAGTAACGGGGTCACCATATTGAGCTCAAAGTCCCTCCAATAGCACCTTGAATGTGTCGTTTGGCTTTGAAGCTATTTGTGATCTTCACAACAGGAGTCATCACATGTTCAAATTACCTGATGGTGAATGATACTGTGGTAAAGTGTCCGCAGAAAACAGACACATGAAAATCGTGTTGCAGATCTTTGAAGAGTTAAGAACACGTGTCAAATTTCACACTTCAACTCCTTGTGGTTTTGGAGTCTTTAGACCAGAAGGTGAAACCTCACGGACGGACGGTATGACGACAATATCCTCCCGCTTTATTTTGCATGGGAGGATGATAAAAAAAAAGCAAAAATAATAATGCAAATTACGTGCTTTCATGTTGTTTACACCAAATTCTGACCCTCCAATCTAAATGTCACAGACTCATCTGACCAGGATATCAGCAGTTTCTGAAATACCCAGACCAGCTTGTCTGGCACCATTCAAAGTCACTTTCGAGAAACATAAACACCCACATCACAATGTTATTGCTGTGCAAGCTCAATTTAATTATTCAGTTCCCAGAGTTTTGCAGCAATCAGCCAATCAGTAACCAGAATGACAGAGGAGGACACTGAGTAGATGGGGCTATGCAGGCAAGCATAGCATTTTTTTCCCCCTTTTAATAGAAAACAAAGTGATTTGAGCAAAACGATCTGCATTATACCTTTGCTGTTGCTATACTGAATTTCCTCATCGTGAGACTAATATACAGAGAGACACGGAATGACAGTCGAGTTTATCAGCTGCATGTATCCAAAAATCACCAGACCCAGTCAAATTACATCATATTGTGCTACATTAATAGATAATATATGTACAAACATGATGGACGATAACACGGTGAGTGGGCTATTATATAACAACATAGATATTACAGGAAACTAAGCATTTACAATTTAAAAAAGCTGCAAATTGCCTGATGCTGAATGATACTGTGACAGACACCAGAGCACATACTGGAAAAGTCTTTACAGACAGATTCGACGACTTCATCGAAAAACACAAACTGCTCACTGACAGCAAATATGGATTCAGAAAAGCCAGATCAACGCCTTTGGCATTACTAGAATTAATTGAAGAAATCTCAAATTCTATAGATCAAAATGTTTGCAGCAGGAACATTTACAGACTTAAGATATAAGGCAGATATAAAGGATGAGCAAGTTAGGGGTAGGAATTAATAAGCAGTTGCTTCGTCCTCCTCCGTTTCAAATAAGAAAACAAATGTCACTAATTGCATGTGAATTCGATTTTTATGTGCATTAACATATGTTACTTATAAAGATATGGGTGTGATACGATATAATAAAGAGATTTCTTATTATTCTTAGGTACCCCCAATCAAACTCAGTTGCCCATCCAGTTCAAGCCTTGACAGTTGGTGCCATCAGTTCCAACAGGTTTCTTAACTTTTCTTGATTACTTACAACCCACTCTGTCTGCATAAAAGTAGTGCTAAGCTGCTTAGCTAATCGTCACGTTTATGTCTGAATATTTCATGAGAAAACGATGAAGAGAAGGATTTAAGAAGGGGGTTGCAAAGTACCCCAGTAGTTACAGGAAATGTATGCAGCTCGGTTTAAGAGCAAAGACTGCCTTAGCGGGGAAAAAAACCCCAAACGTGTTGTATTGGTTTTACAAGAGGAGTCAAACCTGTCAAAACTTGTGCCAAACAATAACCACTTTTGTGTATTTTGCAGTCAGTTACAAGAATAGGGAACGTGTTGTGGCCCTCCTGTAAGTGCACACAGTCCACAGGGTGCGTTACCCTGCTGTGGACAATACACACCCCGAGTCATCACTCATGATTATTTCATTAATGTGATCATTACTAAATGCTTGCTTTACACACAAGAAGACCGCCGTTGCTTGATCTTACCGTACGCGAAGTTTGAGCAGTCCCTCTTCACACCTTCCAGAACTACAGCTGAGGGAAACACACCCTTCGGCGAGACAAAGGCTAAAAGTATTCACTGACAAAGCAAACCGATAGGAGAACGAGCGAGGGTAATACAGCCCCAGTGTTCACTATCAGCAGCGTTTACAGATCTGCGCTACGATCCACACCCTTAAACTGGACCGGCACTTTCCTGTACGTCATCATACGGGCCCTTCCTTTTCCGCTATGTATTTAAAGTGGTATGTCAACAATTTTGTGTCTGAATTCTGTGCTTCACATGCGGGCAGAGCCGCTCTAGTCATTTTGGTGCCCGAGGCGAGTTGACGCTCCCCCGGGCCTATGCCCCACCCACCCCGATCTGAACCCCTAACAGCAAATTACATGTTTGACTGTATAAGATATGTTAAGGATTTATTTAATTTATTTATGCTTTGCACACAAACACACAACAGGGTTCCTTCACTTGTAAACTATAGAAAGATTACTTTAAATAACAGATACTGCTGGTATTCTTAAATAGACTCCTTTTAAAAAGTCAAATATTGCATTCAAATGGAAATTGGGATCAGTGTGCAAGCTACTGTTCATTCTTGTATGTTTGTGTGCTTAAAGGTTTGAGCAATGGTTTGGTGGTGGGGTTGTTTATTTTTCCAGTATTTATTCATTATTGATGTTCAAGATAGAACACAAAGAAGGGGCACCAGGCAGGGTTACAGATAATTACTATTTATTTATTTATTTATTTTTTAGCCGAAGCAGAAGTGCCCCCTCCGGCAGGCGATCGCCTAAATTACCTATGCTCAGAGCCGGCCCTGCATGCGGGGTCTCTCCGGCTTCCTCCCGCAGTCCAAAAACATGCGTGGGCTAGGTTTTTATTCTAAACTGGTATATTATCGCCATCAGGACTGCACAGCTACATAATTATCATCTTTATCATTCAAGTTGTAGTAAGAGAGTGAGAAAGGTTTATAAAGCCTTAAAATATATATAAATAATAAAATTAATCTATAATAAATATAACGCCGCTACTTCGCGGATTTTCACCTATGGCCTATATTTGGGTGAGGGATCACTGTATATACAGTATACAACCATCATGAAAATACTACGAAAGCACATTTGTTGAAACTGGTATGTGTTACTGTGAGTCAGCTGCATTTGTATTTTAATGTTTGTTCTGTACTTCTTCTGAAAAATGCCCCAATTAAGTAATAAAAAATGTAAAGACTGAAACTTTTGTCCTGCACATCCCACAGATGCTCAGTTTGACTGAGATGTGGGGAATTTGGAGGCCAAGTCAGCACCTCAAACTTGTTGTGCTCCTCAAATCATCCTTATTATTACTATTTTTGCTTTGTAGCAGGCTATAACCATCAGGAATTACCGTTTCCATGAAAGGATGCGCATGGTCTGCAACAATGCTTAGATAGGTGGTACTTGGATGGCAAGACTTCCCAGCAGAACATGGCCCAAAGCATTACACTGTCTCCACCAGCTTGCCTTCTTCCCATAGTGCATCCAGGCGCCAGGTGTTCACCAGGTAAGTAGCGCACATGCACCCGGCCATCCATGAGATGTAAAAGAAAACATGATTAATAGGACCAGGCCACCTTCATCATTGCTCCATGGTCCAGTTCTTATGCTCATGTGCCCATTGTTGGTGCTTTCTGCAGTGGACAGGGGTCAGCATGGGCATCCTGACCGGTCTGTGGCTACACAGCCCCATACGCAGCAGACTGTGATGCACTGTGTATTCTGACACCTTTCATTCAGAACCAGCATGAACTTTTTCTGCAATTTGAGCCACAATAGCTCCTCTGTTGGATTAGACCACATGGACCAGTGTGGGATATATTTTTGTATGGTTTTATACTCTTTATGTACCATTTGCTGATGTTTTTACACTACTTTTGATATGCTTTCACATATTTTTTGATGGTTTCTATATTGCTTTTGATTACTTTAAATCAAGATGCTTTTCACTAATAATGATCATAAGCATATATTGGATTACTGAAATATTTAATTAAGACCCTACTGATTGTTATGACTACTGTATTGAATGGACTACTGATTATTGACCTGACTTTTGAATTAATTTGGTTTGACTTATTTTGATTAGATTGACTGGAAACTGCTGATTTAAATGTTGTGCTTTATGACCGTCTTCATTTATACTGTGTTTGCTTTTTTCATTTAAAAGTATTGATTAATTTATACTTACTCCTGATAAGTCTATGTTATCATTCATTTGCAGTTATCAAAAGAAGTTGTGTTTATTGTGTCTCACTCTGGGGTTGATTGCAGGTCATAAATCAAAAGGATTTGACACTTTTCAAAGGTTACCTGGAATAGATGATGTATTGATGTTAGGGATTTTCCATGAGGTAATCCTCCTTCACAGGCGAGGTAATGGAGCTGTCCAAGAAAATTCTGAGTAAGTATCACGTGTAAGTGTGTGAAGGGCTGGATAAAGACAATAGGTCAAGCAAACCTGTCAATAAAGGTCAGACCACTTTAGCATCATATTCCATAAAGTGCTATAAAAAGGGTACGATTAGAGATAAAATGAATGTTGGGCAGAATTAAGCTTATTGGTGTGACCCTCCACCACAGTCCCAGTTTCTCATGTGGCCACTTCAGAAAATTAAGTGCCCAACCCTGCTCAAGTGATTAAAATTACAAAAGTGTGTATTACAAAAACTATTTACACATTGTTTTGTTTCCATAAAAATACATACATTACGAACTCTTTTTAGGGTGGCTGCAGCTCAGGAGGCAGAGATGGTCATCAGCTCTCAGAAGGCCTACTAATCAGGAGGTCAGAGGTTCAATTCAAAGCTCTTCAAGTGCATGTATTTAAGTGTCCTAGAACGAGACATCTGTAAGTGCGAGAATGTGAATGATGGCTAAAAAGTGAATAGAATAAAGTACTGTGTGCCTAAGTGAACGTGGCTTATAGTGTAGAAGAGCTTTGTGAGCTGAGTAATAATGAAAAAGCACAGAAAACATCGTTTTAATGTATATTTTAGTTCATTATCAGAAAACAAAAAACAGTTCATGCAGTGAACTATAAACAAAGGACACCAACTACACAAAATAAGCTGCCAGTGCGGCCATTTTGTCCTTAGGTTTTTTAGGATTGCCACGACGTCCCCGTCCACGCCCCCTTCCTCCTCTTCTTGCACCCCCGCCCCGGTGCATGGAATGCCTCATGGTGGCATGTTTGAGCTCCACCAAATCCTGAAACACTGGATCACAGAAAACACAGCCGGTGTGTTGGGTCTCGCCGGCAGGAAGAGGAGTGCGAGTCTTGTTAAAGTCCACTGCAACCAGAGAGGCGTCACAGACATCACAGCTCTCCTGAGCAACCTAACAGAAAACACAACAAGAGTGGAAACAATCAAAAGGAACTGTTTCATAATTTTTTTTCTGTGTAAGTGATGCTTGAGAAATACTGCAGTAACAGGCTGTTTCAGGATTCATGGCTTCCATACAAGCTAATAGCCTTAGCCATTAGCACTGAATGGTTGCAGGAGCAACCTAAGAACCTGCACAACCAGTGGAATACATTTATTTATTACGTTTATGCAATTTTCCCCAACAACAGAAATATCCTCAAATGCTGTGGGACTAATCTGGCTGGCATTGTAGTTACCTTTAATGGTATGCCCACAGGATAGAGCTATATGAAAACTGAGAAACAAAAGGCAGCAGCCCCACAGCTGGCCTTTGTTGATTTTATGTTGGTCTCAATTCATCTGTTTTTCTGTCAGCACTGCCTGATACAGGCCTCAAAAAGACAGGAGTAAAAACAGAGCATTTCAAAAGAGGAAAGAGGTGCAGCAGCAACGGTCACAATGAGGAAAATCATGTGGTTTTGGAACATTAATGCATTAATAACCTATTCTACTTAAGCCCCAAATAAAACAATGCTTCTGTAAGTGAGCATGAGATGATGTGTTGAAGAGCCTCAATGCCAACAATCAAATGCAAAACTTATTAGGATTATTCTGAAATAATAATTCTGCTGTAAATCCTTGACTAACTTAGCTCACGTGAGTTAAACTGGCAAAACACACAGTGGCTGAATTAACGTATTAGTCCAGCATCAAGTCAGATGTTTGTATTTGAGTTGGAAAAAACAGGCCAGCTGGGACCTTTCTGTGTTCAGCTTGCATGTTCTTTGTGCTTATATGGATTTTCTTCCATAGTCAAGACATGTATATTAGTGACTGATGATTCTAATTTGGCAGTAGGTGTGGATGCAATAGCGATAGAGCGCATAAGTATATGGAATAAATGCATGAATATGTATGAAGAGCTGAATGCTGCTTGTAGTTTAGAGTGTGGCCAGAAAAATTAAAAACCAGTTATAAAGACCAGTACATGTACAATCATTTTCTTACCTGAACTTTATGTGCATGTTCAAAGAAGTGTACCACCACGTTGCATTTATTACAGGCCATCCTCCATTTTGGCCCAGAGGTGGGGTCCAACACTAAAACCCCACTATCACACTCCACACACTGTCCAATACCCAACGAGTTCAGAGAGTGCTGACAGGATGGATGGGTACATTCATTGCATCCCATACCTGAGAAAGGAAGACATGGAGAACAGGGTCACAATGTCAGAAGGGCCAGGGGACCATAAAGCAGATGACACAGGGGTCACATTTCCTAAGAATGGGTGGTGGATGGTGGTGTGCAAACGTGAACACTTCTTTTTCAGTTTGAAGCTGCAGTTCCCTTCTGCAAATCACCACTTTATCATGGTGGAGGGGTGTGTGTGTGTGTCCCAGTGATCCCAGGGGCTATATTTTTGACCCCTGGCAAGGTCTCCCATGGGAAACTGGCCCTGGGTGAGGGGCCAGAGAAAGAGCCATTCAGATGACCTTTATGAGAGAAAGATCAAGCGAACAGTTTGCCCTGCCCAGGATAAGGTTAACATTATTATCTCAAGTATAATCTTCACCGTGCCTCCCTTATGCACTTTGTTTCTCTTGGCTTTTCAAAGTATATTTAATTGATTGGCATGCTAGCCTGTCAATCTCAAAAGAACCAATTCTGTCCTTTTGAATTCTTTCAAAGATAAGTGTTTCCCCCCATCATTAAATGATGTAAACCATAATAATGATGTTAGGGGTAGTTACATGTTTGCTGGAGGGTATCAAGCAGGCCCGGTTCTAGCCCACTGTAGTTGGGTGGGCAGACTGAAAATGTAGGTGGGCAAATATAAACGTAGACACA
>JAVDPK010002158.1:27489-48905 GCA_034780415.1 Cichlasoma orientale
AGATTTTGATTGGGTGGGCAAGAATCAAATTTGGGTGGGCTGAGCCCACCCTTGTCCTATGCTACCGCCGGCCCCGGTATCAAGGCTCATGCTAGTTAACCGCTGCCCCACCACCCCAACACTCCCATTTTGCCCTACCTTTCTTCATGTCCCTGAAAGGTGGGTTGCTGAAGCAGTAGGGACACAGGGGGTAGCTCTTTCCCCGGGCCCCAGAGGTCCACAGCACAAGCTCGAATTCATCCAGCGGACAGCGGAGCTCCTTGTACAGCTTGATGGCTCCATTCTGGGGAAGACTGTAGGTCTCATCACAGTGAGAGCAGTGGAGTCTGCTGGGCTTGGCCTGCACACACATGTTGGCTTTGTTTAATTTAAGAACTGTTCACTGCAACTCCTGAGCAGCTCTGGGTTACATCACATTTTTCACTTACACATTTTTACCATTATGTGGTTAAAGGCCATTTTAGATCAAATCTCATTCATCAAGTTACAAGGTAGATTAATATGTTCACACCACATTTCAGTTTCTTCAGGTTTCAACAACTTTGATTTAACACATTTGAAGACATTTATAAGACAATGCAAATGGAATTTAACCCTTTATTTACCACAGACTCGCTGGCGTTAACCAGCTGTTCACGGCAAGTAAGGGCAGGTGACCGGTGCTTTGGCGGCGATCGCCCGCTGTTAAAGGGTTATGATCTATTCAATTCCATACTGGCAGAAAAGTCCAAAAATCATGAAAGAAAGTCCCAGAATTACTTGCCAAAAATAAGACGACATCTGCTTTTCACACTTGAGGGTTCTACTGGTACCAGAATCAGGAAGCAGTTTGAAACAACACACCTGTGTCTTTGTTGCTTCATGTTTAGCTGTTGTGTTATAAAGTCCTCTTGTTATCAGTCTTCCCCTTTAAGGAATGTGGCCTTGTGGGTAACCTGTGTTTGGGAGACAGACACCCTTCTCTACTTTTAAGATTAGGCTTAAAACTCTCCTTTTTGATCAAGCTTAGTTAACCTTAGTTTACCCTCCCTTAGGGATGCTACAATAGGCCTAGGCTGCTGCGGACTTCCCATAATGCACTGAATGTTTCTTCCCCAATCCTCTCCTTCACTCTGTTTATACACTGCTCTGCATTTAATCAGTATTAATCTCTGGCCCGCTTCTACAGTGTGTCTTCTGTCCTGTCCCCCCTCCAACCATTCTTTGCAGATGACTACCCCTCCCTGAGCCTGGTTCTGCCAGAGGTTTCTTCCTGTTAAAACGGAGGTTTTCCTTCCCACTGTCACCAAATGCTTGCTTATAATGGGTTGTCTGATTGTTGGGGTTTTCTCTGTATTATTGTATGGTCTTTACCTTACAATATAAAGCGCCTTGAGGCGACTGGATTTGGTTCTTAATAAACAAAACTGAATTGAAGTAAATATTAAAAGAAAGAAACAAAAGTACACTGATCAGGCATAACATTATGACCATTTTTCGAATATTGTATTTGTGCCCCTCTTGCTGTCAAAACAGCCCTAATTTGTTGAGGCATGGACTCCACCATACTCCTAAAGGTGTGCTGTTGTATCTAGCACCAAGATGTTAGCATGGAGGTGGGGCCCCATGGATCAGACTTGTTTGTCCAGCACATCCCATAGATGCTCAATTGGATTGAGATCTGGGGAATTTGGAGGCCAAGTCAACACCTCAAACTTGTTGTTGTGCTCTTCAAACCATTGTTGAACCTTTTTTGCTTTGTGCGTTATGCTGCTGAAAGAGGCCACATTCATCAGGGAATACAGTTTTCATGAAAATGAAAGGGTGTAGATGGTCTGCAACAATGTTTAGGTAGGTCGTACGTGTCATACGTGTTGATGGCAGGACCCAAGGGTTCCCAGTAGAACATTGCCCAAAGTATCATACCATCTCCGCTTACTTGCCTTCTTGCCATAATGCAACCTGGTAAGCGACGCACATGCACCAAGGCATCCACATCATGTAAAAGAAAATGCGATTCATCAGACCAGACCAGCTTCTTCCATTGGTCTGTGGTCCAGTTCTGATAATCATTATGCTTGGCAGGAGACTAGGGTCAGAATGGGCACCCTGACCTGTCTGCGGCCATTCAGCCCCATACAGAAAATAAAACTATGATGCACTGTATTCTGGCACCTTTCAATCAGAGGCTGCATGAACTTTTTTGGCAATTTTAGCTACAGTAGTTTGTCTGTTTGATTAGACCACATGGGCCAGCCTTCGCTCCCCATGTACACCAATGAGCCTTGGCTAGCCATGGCCGCTGCTGCTGGTTCACCACTATTCTTTCCTTGGACCACTTTTTATAGACACTGACCACTTTAGAGCTGCAGTTTAGGAGACACTCTCTTCCAGTTGTCTAGCCATCATAATTTGGCCCTTGTCAAACCCACTCAAATCCTTATGCCTGTCCATTTTTGTTGATTCTAACACATCAATTTTGAGGACAAAATATTCACTTGCTCCCTAATATATCCCACCCACTAACAGGTGCCATGACGAAGAGAGAATCAGTGTTATTCACGTCACCAGTCAGTGGTCATAATGTTATGCTTGATTGGTGTTTGTTTCACAGAGATGACAGATGTGACTAATTTCATAGCAAGAAATGCTATTCCATTCTACTGTCTCATGTTTAAGTGCTGTGGACTCTGATCAGTGACCACGCTGTGTTCGCTCTGTGATAACAAATGGACTGTTGCATAAAGATCTGAAACACTGGTTGCTATTAAAGCCTCAAATGATATTGAGTGTATACACAAATTGTTGTGCTTATACATTGTTGATTAGTTATGAAATAGAGAAACAGGGAAACTGTTTTGTGTTTATATTTTTGTTGAGTGTACATTTGATGCATTTTAAATATTTAGAATATTTGGTTAGATAGTACATCAGTCCTACAAAAGCCAGGGGTTAGAGTTAATGCCACAGTCTTCCATCTGCACAGGTGTATCTGACTGTTCATGTAGCTGTAGCTAACTTTAAACAAAGGGGCAGCATTCACACTCATCACTGTCAGTCATAAGAAAGGGTCAAAGCTTGAATTAATTTGCACACCTGCGTTTTCAAATGCATTATGGGTTTAACATGCGTAGACAGACTGAGTGAACAAACCCACATCTTCAGAGTACATGGAGCAACTAAACACATGATGTCCTTGTCCTACGTATTTCCTGGAGGAAAAGGGTAATGCAGACCATTGGGTTGAAATGTTAATCATACAATGACAATGAGCAGACCTGCAGCTTCATGATTCATTCATGAACTTAAAAATGCTTCCGGATGAGATGGTAATAAAAGAAGTACGTCAGCTGAACTCTGAAGGCCAGAGCCAGACATCCTGTGGTCTACAAAGAACATTAATGGTGCTTTTGTCATTTAAAGTAAAACGTGACTGAGGTTAGCCTCATAAACCATGTGACCGTGATATAGAAACCCAGGGTTCAATATCTTGGCCAATTTCAAAAAGCCAGACTATATCAAAAAGCAGAACTTCCACGTACTCCTTGTCCTTAAACCCAGCCAATGATATTCTACGCTGTAGAGACAAGATCAAAGGACTTGGCAGAAACTGCAACTTTTGTCAGCTAGTAATATTTTCAAGACCAACCGCAGGATCTTTGGCCCCAACAAGTGCTGTGACCAACAGATGCAGTAATATTGGCCTAAGTCAACAAATGTTTTGTTGGTTTACTGCTACATAGGGTGAGATCTGCACTTACAGGTGTCTTATTTTCTTGTGCAAACATGCTCTAACAGTCTTCTGGATGATTAAATCTGTCTTCACATGCCAGCAGTAGATTTGACTGCTCACCTGGATGTACTTCATGAAGCGGTGGCATTTGCCACAGCGGGACAGGGGCTTCCCAGTAGCAGCAATGGGAGAAAAGGAGACCTCCATCAACTCATCCATGTCTGGAAAACACCACAACACAAAGAAAAAAATGTGAAAAATGTGACAGCATTGGAAACCCTCTCCTCCTACACCTCCTGGCCTATGATAGATGTGATAGGCTCCAGTCCCCCGCATGACTCTAAATTGGATAAGTGGAAAAGAAAATGGAAGGAAAGATGGGTTTAATGCTTTTGTTTATTCAATTAAATTTGAGGACAAAATATTTACTGAATCACAACAGTTGCTTTTTATTGTAAAGTAAAGACCCTAATACAGAGAAAACCCCAATAATCAGATGACCCCTATGAGCAAGCACTTTGCAATAGTGGGGAGGGAAAACTTCCTTTTAACAGGAACTCAAACTTGCTTCTGACCTTCTACCGCTCATCCCTTGAGAGCCTGCTGACGTACTGTATCAGGGTATGGTACGGCAGCTGCACTGAGACAGATAGGGGGAGGCTTCAGAGGGTAGTCAAGAAGAGCACAAAGAATCATTGGCTGCTCTCTCCCCTCCCTGATGGACATCTACACCTCCCGCTGCCTCAGCAGAGCCAAAAACATCATGAAGGACAGCTCACACCCTGGTTTTGAACTGTTTGACCTGCTGCCCTCTGGCAGGTGCTACAGGTGCATCAAAGCCAGAACAAACTGACTCAAGAACAGTTTCTTCGCCAAAGCAATCACCACCCTGAACTCATACACACACCCACTCTAACTGTGCAATACCCACATCTCTGTGCAATATTATATTATTCATACTGAACAATTTCTATCACCCCTATAATGCGCAATATCCAATATTCATTCACCAAGTGCACTATGTACATACTTGTTTTGTTTTGTTTTTTACAGTGGATATATTTTTATACATTCTATTTTATTTTCTGTATACTTTTAGAAGTTTTATTTTAAATTTTAGAAAGTGTGACTTTCTACTACATGGCACTGAACAGGAGTGGCCCTCCAATCTCATTGTACATTCTCTATAATGACAATAAAGACATTCTATTCTATTCTAAATAAACCTCCAGCAGAACGAGACTCAGGGAGGGGCAGATATCTGCTGCAAGCAGTTGGGAGGTGAGAGGAGGGAGACAGGACTAAAGACAGGATTGTAAATTCTATTCTAGATTTAACAGGGAGCCAATGAAGTGAAGCCAATATGGGAGAAGGATGCTCTCTCTTTCTAGTCCCCATCAGTACTCTCGCTGTAGCATTTTGGAAGTAAAGGCTTTTCAGGAACCTTTTAGGACAACTCAACAATAATGAATTACAATACTCTAACCTAGAAGTAACAAATGCATGAACTACTATTTCAGCATCACTCTGAGACGGGATGTTTCTAATTTTGGAGATATTGTGCAAATGAAAGAAAGCAATCCTACATATCTGTTTATTATGTGCAGTAAATGACATCAAAAATGACACATTCCTCATAATGTGACTGGAGGCTAAAGTAATGCCATCCAGACTAAATGTCTGGTTAGACACTATGTGACAAAGATTTTTAAGGCTGAGTACAATAACTTTAGTTTTGGGAGCAAACAGTCTATCGGGATGGGGTTTTGGGGGAATGACAGGAGGAGAGAAGTTGCAGAGTGGCATGTAAGACTGCAACTCTGGTTTCTGGTCTCAACCCTGCATAATCACGTTTGGTGGGGTTTAATAAATTTGGCCAGATTTCCAGAAATGAGAGCCACTCCATCCAATGTGGGACAGATAGGTCTATGCTAATTTCCGAATCATCTATAAAGCCCACATTGTTCTTTGGACACCACCCAGACAGGCAGCTATTTAAAGAGAACATGTGGCGAGTGAATACTATGAATATAATTTGGAGCCAATTCAGCAGAAAGCATGCTTTAGATAAAGCACATGAAGGTTACACTATGAATTAAGCCGTTATGTTTGTAATTAAACAAACTACACAGATTAACCTGCATGTGAGTTTTGGCAATACCCAGAGCTGTATAATACACCACAAGTACAGTGTTTGGGAAATGAGTCCTTGTGATAATAAGCATGCATAATGCCCTCCGGCACTGTGATTTAAAGAATGCCCCTTCGTACCAGACAATGCCTTGAAGGAGCTTGTGACACTGTTCCTGTGGCTCCACTGAACTTACTGGTGATGGAATCCACAAAGTAGTGAAACTTCCTCTTGAAGATGTCTAGTGCATGCTGCAGGACCTGCTGGTAGTTGGCCTTACCCAGAGAAATAAGGTTCAGTTGCTTCTCCACCGCACTGCGTATAGTGGGAAGCACAAGTTCTGCATCTGCAAAACACCCACACAGCCCAACACATTTAAATTATTATTAATACTCTTGTATTTTAATGACCTGGACCACTCTGTGGTCCATATCCTGATAATACAGAAGTACCTGCATCAGTTGCCAAATGTTCTAGAAACCCTCCACTACTGACCAGCCACCAGTCCATTAAAAGTCTAAGAGAATACAGAGTAACTTAAGGCAAATGACCTATCTTGTAGTAGCCATGTACCAGGACTATGCCCAAGTTGGTTGGTTTCAGCTTGCGTCCATTCTCAACCGTCACATAGTTCCTCTGGCAGATGTTGTTGATGTGGACTGGGATACTAGCATCAGTACCTGCAGGGAGAGTGAAGACCAATATCTATAAAACTGTTTTTTAGATTATTTCCAGGCAAAGAAATGCTGTCATGCAGGAAATCTTTTTTTTTTTTTTTATTCTTAAAAGATTAACCAATATACGAGTCATCCATGCAGATGAGTAAAAGAGGACAGGTTGACTGGCATGCCAGGAGCATTCCTGGCATCTGGCATCAATTAAACTATAGCCATATATGAAGTGATAACACACACTTTGTCCACGACATAGACAAGCTGTTCTGTATAAGCAGAACAGCTAGGTTTAACTCGAATGATGTGCACAGGCAGCTTCCTCTCTTACAAATACTTTCAGTTAGAAGATATAAATGAGCAGTGCTGAAGTATACCAATGCCATGTTTCTCCATGAGGGTGATGAGTTCGGCCTCGGTCAGGTAGTCTGGTGGGCTGGTCTGCTTTTCCACCAGCTTGATCTCATCTACTGTGAAAGTGTCTCCATGCTCACATGCTGGTAAGACCTCCTCCAGAGGGATGCTTTGCCATGGCATCACAGCTGTGTAACCTGTAAACAGGATATGCACCTAGCAAGGATTAGTTGGCAGCAGTTACAGGTGTCCTTTAAAGTTTGCAAAGATGACCTAAGCCATAATCTGATTTTCATAAAAGTCAGAGAAGTAGACAAAGAACACAACTAAAGAAAAGAGACTAAATTATAACATTTGGTATGAAAAAATTAATGATCTATTATTATATATTGTTGTGTGGCAACAGTATGCAAACCTCAAGGATTTGCAGTTGATTTGGAGGTAAAACAGTAACCAGGTGCCTTTTCTTAATGTAAAGAACAGCGACCTAACAAAGTCTGATCTTCACACGACGTGTTTAGAAGAAGTGTATCACAGCATGCACAAACGAGGAGTTCTGAGGAGTTCCTGTCCATCATCAAGTTGAAAAAGTTTAGAATACATATTTCCAAAGAGATTAGGCCAATCCACAGGCAGCGTGTAATATTTTGGGAGGTCATGACCCAGAGTAACTATTAATCAACTGGCTAATGTTCATGTTCATAACAGGATAATGATGACAACGGTGTGCATGCGGGGCTGTGGCAGGAGAACGCACTGCTCTCCAAAAAGAACACTGCTCCCTATCTGCAGTTTGCTGAAGATCACATAGAAAAGTCAGAACGCTGTTTGAACCATGTCTAGTGTGCCGGTAAGACCAAAATTTCATGTTTTTATAAATTCTTTTTATATGTGAAACTGAAAGTTTCCACAGGACTCTGGCAAACCTGTGAGAAACAAAGTATTTCGCAGTTCACTGAAGTTTGCAAGTATTTGTTTATGGACAGCTCTCTTCAGGTTCCCCCACAGCATTGCAATCAGCTTTAGGTCTCATGTTTGACTGGGCCATTGCAGCACCTTGATTCTTTGTAGCCATTCTGCTGTGCTTGAGATCATTGTCCTGTTGCATGACAGGATGTTTCTTTATAATACTTTGGTATGCAGATGAGTTCAAGGTCAGCTCTGTGCCTGCAAGGTTCCCAGGTCTGTGGCTCCCAAACAAGCCCAACTCAATCTAATGTGCAGGACTGATCAACATTTACCACACATTAAGTTGCAATTATAACTGCACAGTTGGGTCACTTCAGGCAGTGAAAGAGAAGGTCCCTGTACTTTTACAGCTCACAGATGCACAGTAAATCATTTTCAAATTCATTTGTCTAACATTTCTATTTCCATCGAATTTCATTTGTTTATAATTAAATGGTAAACGGACTCGTTCTTATGTAGCACTTTTCTACTCTGAGCACTCAAAGCGCTTATACAACACGTTTACATTCACCCATTCATACAAGCACTTGCATGTGTAACTAAGCGTAGTGCTTTTATTGTTAACATTCACACACATTCACACTCCAACGCTTGCATCGGAGAGCAACCTGGGGTTCAGTATCTTGCCCAAGGATACTTTGTCATGCAGCCCGGAATCAAACCACCAACCTTCCGATTAGTAAGGTTAGTAAACACTACAGCCAAAGCAAATGAATGCTTTAACTTTTCTTAAACATTTTATTGCTGTTTGTTTTTCTGTCTTCCCTTGTAAAGCACTTGGTAATTTCATTTTTGAAAATAAAAGTTTAACATTATCATCATTGTGGGTCCATTCATCTACTTTCAGTTTAAATCTGAACTTTACAACTTTATTGGACATTATATAAACCGGGTTTAAGCTCGTTATTTGTGAAATCAGACTACACCATTTCACACCAACTTTTCAAGTGACGTGTGAAATACGTTAGGGCTTAAGGACTCACTGCTCTGATATTATTTGCAGATTTATTCTAAACTAGTTGTTAAGAAGTACAAAATCTAGACTGGTGTCAAATCCTCAAAATTGGATAACTGGATCTGGATCTAGGTAACATGTTGTCTATGATATCATGTGAGGTCCACATGATATGATAGATTTTGCTGACTTTTGTTCACCAGAAGCAAAGGTTATGATGTCATGGCATCTTTGTAAGCTACATAGTCACAAGCAATCACTCCAAATACACGAAGCAAATAACGATGTTATGTGTAATACAACGGTTTTCAAAGTATTGCAAAATTCTGCAAAACATCAATCGGTTTTACCTGGTGATATAAGGGTTCTTCCACTGCACGAGAAAGCCTCTGTGCCAATGCTGAAGTCTATAGTGGTTTGTAGGTACTTGCAGTCTTGACTAACAGTGGCTATAAAATGCCGTGTGATGTACTCATACAGCCGCCAGCCATCAGTTCCTGTGAAAAAGAAAAAGTAAGAATGGGTACCCATGAAGTTATTCCCAGGGAGAGAAAAACGTGAGATGAAGAAAGATGTAAGAAAGAAAGGACGGGAGCCGAAGAAGAGAGATTATATTTAAAAGGTAAGGCCTGCTCACTGGCATTTGATAAATTGGAAATTTAAAGCTTACATATAATGTCCTTATTTTAAAATCAGATTTCAGATCTCTATGTGAAGTTATGTTTTTTCATATTCTGAAACATCCTGCGACTTTGTGTTACTAACTTTGTGTTTTTCAAAGGTTGCATGAAAATATTTGGCAGTTTTAGTGCAGGATTAGCTTAACATGATGTGGTGAATTTACAGGGATGGGGTGGCTGTGGTTCAAGAGGTAGAGCACATCATCTGCTAATCGGAAGGTTCAATCCCTGGCTGCTCCGGTCTGCATGCCAAAGTATCCTTGGGCAAGACACTGAACACAGAGTGACTGTGTTTGTGAATGTTCCAAGCTAGTTTGTTCTAGTGCAGGAACAAAAGTAGGAAAAATCCTCCAAACCAATTTCAGGTTATATTAACTTTACTGTCCTAACATCCCAGATGGACTAATAGAAAATGTGCATACACTACTGCACTATGGCTCTCTGAGGCCATGCCCTGTACATTATATTCTACAGGTACACCATATAAAACAGCTTTCTCTTATTATCTCTCTCACAGGTGATATTCTTATTGTTCATTTATTTGCCTGTATTACTCACCCAGTTCTGCTTCTGAGGCAGCACACATGGGAGTAATAGGTGGATGATCTCCAGCATCACTGCCTTTCCTGGGACGGTTTATTCCAGTTGAAAGTAACGCTTTTACCTGATAGAAAGTTAAAAAGCGTTTTAAAAAATTGTTTTTTAAAGAAACCTATATTGATTTTCAATCACATTATTTTCTAACTGCCTTCCTAAGACCATAAATACAATGAACCTGTTTATGTATACACACACAGCTGGTCTTGAATGGATGCCCTCACCTCTTCTGCCCAGACGGGGTTGTTGGCCTGCTGCTTCAGCGTTCCCTTCAGGTCGAAGTTCTCAGGGTAGTGGGTCGTCTCTGTACGTGGGTAGCTGATGTAGCCCTGTGTATACAGGCGCTCAGCAATCTGCATGGTATGTTGGGGACCCATGCCTGAAACATAATATCACAATATATTATTTTCGCTTTAATTCTTTCACACTTTTCTTCTTTCAGAAGATTGAATAAACAGGAAGGCTGGCTCTGCTGGCTGCAAACTAGACACACTTGAAGTCATGGTGTAAAAGAGGTCCCTGAACAGCTCTTATCCATCATGGACAATCCTGGACATCTGTTGCACTTACTGGAAAGACAGTGGAGTACCTTCTCTAACAGAATCATTTACCTCTGCTGCCCCAAGGCCAGACCCAGCTTTCATACCACGTGTAATAACGCTACAACAAAACATGTCATCTAGCATTGAATCATGTTGAGATATCTTATATCACATAACTGATAGGTGTGATGGCCAGACTCATATTAAACATTAGCACATCTTAGACAATCTGAGCTATACATTTGCAAAGATGTTAGACAATCCATTCCTACATGTAAGACACCAACTCTGCTTCCTGGTCCCAACTCTGGATAGTCTGTTTTAGGGGGTTTAATAAGTTTGGCCAGACTAGAAATGAGAGCTGCTCCATCCAAAGTGGAATGGATGCTGCGTCTCTTAACAAGACCAGGTTCTCCCCAATTATCCATCATAGCTGGTCTGATTGGGAAGGGAAAACTACAGAGCTTCACGTTTCTCACGTTGCCAGTAAGTTTGTTCCTCGGCAGGTGTGTCGCCAAGTGGTGAAAAAACGATTTAAAACGTGAACAGCTTGATGGTTTACCGGGAGCTTCACAGTCACCCAGCCTGCCTGATTTCCTGGCTGCTCTGGACAATCTGCTGGGGGGTGAGCTTAGAGAGGCTAAGGTACCTTTGCCCACACCTACACTACAGAGAGTATGCTTTGGACATGAAAATTATACTGTGAATGAGTTGTTATCTAAAGGTTTACAATTAATCAGGCTACACAGATTAAGCTACACAAAACAACACTGTGCATTGTTACAGGAACAGGAAGTTAGCACTTTTCTAACCTTACCAATCATTCAAAATGATTTACAGTACATCACATATCCACACAACGCACTTCCTCCCTTGTATCCACATATAAGGGCCAATTTACAATCACCAGGCAACCCAACATGCATCCGTTTGGACGTGTAAAACCCAATTAAATTATATCTGAATTAGTTTTAATGTAATCATGCTTAACGTCCGTAGTTCTAACTTCTCAGTTGTGCAGATTTCTTTTTCCATGTTAAAAGAAAGTTGGTTTTTTTTCTTCATTTTTGGCCACAGCAGCTTTTATCGGCAGGAGTCAGACAGGAAACACATACGGGGGAAGACACGGGGCAAATTGGCGACAAGCTGGGACTCAAACTCACGCTGCCCACACTGCAAAGCTGCATATGAATGTGGTCGCCTGCTCCACCCCTGAGCCACCCAGGCGCCAGAAAGTTGTTTTTTTAAACAGTTTTTCCTAATTGTTACCCCTGAAAAAACATAACTGTATTTAGAGGATTTTCACACCTACACCCTCAGTCTCTTCGTCTTAAACTTATGGACAAATGGCAGCTGATGAAAATATAAATACCTAATGCCGAACTAGCCACTCTCAACATCTCCACTGTGTTTAAGGCCTGAGGCCTCTGCTTGGACTTTTCCTTCGTACTCACTGACTCCACCTGTGAGAGAGAAGAGACACCTGTTTAAGCAAGCTGAGCTATATTTGTTATAATTCAGGTTGGCTGAGAGTTGGAAAATGTCTTATGAAGCAGAAGTTCTCTTTGTAGTTATTTTAACTGGTGAAACAGAAGAAATCATCTACACGACAGTCAGGATTTTACCCTTACCTGGGCCTCCCTGGATGTCTTGGCCAGGTTGACGAACATCTGACCCACCTCCCTGTCAAAGACCCTAACCCTGTTCCAGTCCAGTATCAGCGGGGTCTCCTTTCCTTTGAAAACCTGACAAAAGTACAGCACCTCTGTCAATATAGCACAAAAGCAGGGAAACGTTAATAGTGTGTCAGGGAAGAGAAGCAGAGATTTACCTTTGCCTGGATGACCCAATAAGTCTCTGGTTTAAAGGACTGGATCTTGTCATGGCGTTCCACACAGAACCCAAGCGTTGGGGTCTGGCATGGACCGAATGAGATTAAGGAAGAGTCTAGATTTCCATATTTGCCTTGAAAGTACTTTGTTTGGAATCTGAAAAACAGTTTAGCCAAGAAACAGAAGATTAAATATCAATAGCTCATGCGTTTGCCAGAGAAAAGTCAAAATAGGACGGTGAGTTTAGCTGATATTTTATGTGCATTGGAATTTTGAAATCAGTAGATAGCTGTGAGCGGGTGGAGACAGCAGTGTACCGGGTGAAGGCGCAGCCAATACGCAGATCCAGCTCTTGGCGTGCATCTACTGACAGCGCTTCATTGCGGTTGGGCTCTCCCAGGCAGTTCATGGCATTCCAGATGTCAGTGCTGGTAATGGAGCTGAATTTGGCACGATAAACGCTTCTCATACTTCCCTTGTTCATCACTGGCTGAATGGCATCCAGCACCTGGAAGAGAAATAGTCATTGACGGGTGAGGCAAAAGAGAAGACAACAGGAGCACATAGAGACAATGAACACAGACGGGACAAAACAGCAAAGAGCAGAAAAAATGTAATGACATGCAGTAGTGGCATATTAACAGATTGGGAGTGATGAGAGGAGTATAAATGCTCAGTGCATCATGGGAAGTCTCCCAGCAGCCGGAGCCTGCAGCAACATACACTATCTTGCCAAAAGTATTCACTCACCCATCCAAATCATTATATTCAGGTGTTCCAATCATTGCCACAGGTATCTGAAACCAAGCACCTAGAAACACAGACTTCTTCGACAAACATTTGTAAAAGAATGGGTCACTCCAGGAGCTCAGCAAATTCCAGCGTGGTACCGTGATAACATGTCTGTGCAGGTCCTCAGTCATCCAGGTCATCGGATGAGAGGTGAAACGTCTTCAAGAAACAAAAAGAAGTCCAGTCGCCCTTTTTCAAGCTCCAGAGACTACCATCATAATAGTTATGTTACAATCACCGTGTCTTTGGCAGCAATGTTGTCCGAGTTCACCCTGAGAACCCGGTCACCTGCTCCATGTCGCTGACTGGTGATTGCACCTTTGGACACCAATTTAAGGTATATGAACGTTCGGTGAGTTCGGTGTGGAAGAACTTGACTGGGCTGCACAGAGTCCCGGCCTCAGCCTGACAGAACACCTTTGGGATGAATTAGAGCAGAAAATGCGAGCCAGGCCTTCTCGTCCAACATCAGTGTCTGACCTCACAAATGCGCTTCTGGAAGAATGGTCATAAACACGCTCCTAAACCTGGTGGAAAACCTTCCCAGAGGAGGTGAAGCTGTTACAGCTGCAAAGGGTGGGCCAAGATCGTATTAAACCGTATGGATTAAGAATCGGATATCACTCAAGTTCATGCGTGTGTGAAGGCAGATGAGCAAATACTTTTGGCTCTGGGTCACCTGATTCAGCTCTAACTTTAAGTTTTAAAGCCTAATCTTACTAATAGAGAGAAACAGATGTAATGCATAAATGGGACCTGAATTACCTCAAAACATATGTTCTCTCCTTCTTTGTCACAGTCCAACCACAGAACCACGTAGTCACAGCCTCTGGCTTCAACCTGATATGACATCACACAATTGGGGTTAACAATACAGGGCTTTTGCATATTTGTCACACTTGCATGTTTCAGATTAATTAATTAATATCAGTCAAAGATAACCCGAGTAAATACAAAACGCAGTTTTTACATGAGGATTTCGTTTATTAAGGGGAAAAAAGCTATCCAAACCTACCTGCTCGGAGTGAAAAAGTAATTGCACCCTAAAGATAATAATTGGTTGTGCCACCCTTGGCACCAAGAACTGCAGGCAAGTGTTTGTGATAATTCTGGAAGGGTGCAAATACGTTTTTCACAGCATTGTAAAGACACAAGGCACGACACTGTCATAGAGAAGGCAGCAAGTACCAGCATCACCAATACCTCAGTCAACCTACCTGAAGGAACTTGACCATGTTGAGTTTAGGGTTGGCCTCCTTTTTTTCAGTAGGAGCTTTACTAAAGAGTTCTGCAGGGTCCACTTTATCCCAGTTGTTATATTTCCCTTGAAAATGAAGACAAAACAAACAAAAAAAGATGCTGGTAAAGTAATCAGATAACCTAAGTACAGAGCAAAGTCCTCCCAATTCACTAAGTATAAACTATAAAGTTCATATAAGTGGATCTCTCCAGTGATATGAAAGAGCAGAAATCTAATTTAACACTGTTTTATGCTATACTACACTGTGTGACACTTTGCTTTTCTACACAATGGTGCTTTAAGAAAATAACCCCTTCATGGCCCGTCACCTTTAGCTCTCGGTGTTTTGAACTGGATTATTTTAGAAGAGCGTCTCTAATCATTTTAATTGCTTCAGGTAAAATCAGGAGGGAGGAAAGCAATGAAAAGTTAGTTAAGGCTGAGCAGGACCCAACATGGAGGATACCCACCAATAAAATCCAGACTCATCACATGCCCACAAACAGAAGTCATCTTAAAGCGTACAGCTTGGCTCTGAAAAGTGCCGGTGTATTCGTGCACTGAGCATGCTCCATTGAGCCCCTTACGACTTGTATTGTTTCCTAGAGAAAAAAAGAGAACAGATTACTGGGTTATATTATCATTACAAGCCTCCGATCATAAGGTCATTCAAAACATTTCAATGCCCATGTTATACCTGAATACAAATACAATAGCTCAAACAGCAGATTACATTTAATGGAAAGATCAACACCTACAATGAATGTTTTCTTCTTGTTGCTGCTGCCTTTGGGGGTTCATTTACCTCCATCTCATCCTGTCCCTAACATCCACTTCTGTCATACCGACCCTCATGTCCTCCTTCACTACATCCATGAATCTTCTCTGAGGTCTTCCTCTTTTCTTCCTGCCTGGCAGCTCCATATTCAACAATCTTTGCCCAATACAGCACATCACCCTTGTTCTTGCAAATCAGTACCAGAACACTTTTTCTCCATTCCTGAGGCATCCTCTCGCTAAAATTGTGTTAAAACAATCTGGTTAAAACTCCACTGCCTTCTCTCATAGACATCCCCATACCTCCATGGGCATGTCACCTGGCTCAACGGTCTTTCCACTCTTCATCCTCGTCACTGTATCTGTGGAAAATAGCCTAAATTTCATGTCATTATTTACTTTATTTGTTTGTACTATCAGACGAGGATACCTTTGACAACCCATCTGCAGCATCAGGACCTAGCAAACCTGCACTTTTTCTGCAAGTGTTGCTATTCAAGAAGCACATATCTAGCCTCCACTGCCTCATCAAACACTTTCACCCAGTTCAACAGTCTTGCTGCCTCTGTTTTAGAACCAGCAGTCTTTTCAAGTAGGCAGAGTTTCTCTCAAGAGAGATGCTCAGTTGCCATGAATGTAATCTCCAACTAGATGACACACTCGGGGTGAGACGTGTTGGCATTCCCATTCCAGCTGAAGCCATGAGATGGGAACCTTTTGCAATACTGTCTACTGACTCTTTTCTCTGTTTTCTCCTTGCAGCTCTTTCATCTGGACAGACTTTAGGTTTGACTCATTCCATTTAATTTCAGGGTGTAGTATGATATATGGCAGTCATTTTTTTATATGTATAAACTTTTTCCCCCTTTACAGAGCATAATGTAGAAAAAGATATTTTAGAAATTTTAGAAATTGTCATCAAAAAGTTTCTCCAGCCGAGCACTTCTAACTCAACGTTTTTCAATATTCTCAGCAAGCAGCCTTTCATTGGTTACCAGAACTCAGTGGTGCATGCTGACGTCCTTAATGAATAAAATGACTCTCTCAAGGCTGAATTCTAATGACTTGGACACAAACTATTATCATGGTAACTAATAAAATATCCCCACCAAACGTAGACATGAAAGCCAATCCAGCCTCTTTGATGCGGACAACCCAATCATCAAAACAGACAGGCACGTAGAACTCCAGCCTAGAACAGGGCATATATATAGAGGCAGGTCCAGAAACAGCTCTCAGATTGACTCCAAGCCAAAGAACAGAGTGACAACCAAACGAAGAAGAAAAAAAAAGCTCCATCGCACCCAATCTCCAGCCAAACACTTCAGCCATGCAACAGCTCCAAGTAAGTAAGCTGCCTTTTTGGTGCTAGTAAGCTGATTCACAGCTACACTCAGCTGGGCTTTAAAGAACAGACCAGTAAACGGTTTCATATTCTTTCATCTCTACTTTAATGCAATATTCAGGCTCATTATTGAAGTTACTAATATTAACATTCATTTTCTACACATTTTATGTATTATCTTATTAACCTCTGAAGACATGATCTTGTTTGCATAAGATAACTGTATGAATCTATCAAAATAACCATCTGTGAGTATTCTACGGGATTTTTAGAACTGTCTAGTAACAGAAGAAGACCAGTACAGGAATTTTGCTCACGTGATTGACATCATCTACCAGTTGCTCAGTATATGGAAAGTGTGCAATACGAAGAGCTCATACCATATTTCCTGATGTAAAAACAATTAAATGTCTGAGGTGTTGCTGTAAAGCAACAGCGAAGGGAAAACACAAAACTGTCCACTGACAGGTTTTCCTCTTTTCTCTCCTTGCTGCTCTTATCTGGACAGACTTTAGGCTTTTATTACCTCGCCCACTGACATGTTTTCACTCCTGTTTGTTTGTTTGCAATAGAAGTCAAAAAGCTGTTCCTTAGGAGTCCAAGAACATTATTTCATTTCCAAATTTAAAAAATCCTGATCTCATCATTTGCAAAATTTTAAAATTCCTATCTCAGTGAATTTTTCATCTATGGCGATGAAATTTGAAACTATTACTGCTGATTAGGGATGTTCCTAAGAAAAAAATAAGACTAATAGACTAGTCTAAAACTAAGAAACACTCGGATATCAAGTTAAATTTTAGGCCTGTTTAATGGACAATGTCAAAAACTGTCGAAACAAAGGGATTCTAAACCATTAATCACATTCTTCAATAATGAATCGCACTTTAAATGCGATTACTTTTAACTTTAAAAGTACTTTAGTTTTAAAGTACTCTCTTTTAACAGGAAGAGACTTCTCACAGTCTCTCAGAGCTGGCTCACTTGCGAACAACACATCACTATCAGGGGTTTAAAACTTTTTCTGTGAAATGGCTATATGAGGAAGGGGGCATGCTGGGAATGTTCTGGGTGTGCAGTAGCAAAACTCAAATCACAGTTAAACTACACAAAAATATACTGTGCTTGCATTACACTATTTGATGACATTTGACAGCAAAGGCAAAGGTAGGGCTGGGTGTTTTTCAACACTAGTGGAACTAGAATATCTGACACTATTTTTCCTTAAGAAATACGAGCATGGCTTAGACCCTTTCATAAATTTAAGAATAAGCCAAAAGGTGAAATACTGCCTAAAAACATAAAACAGGAATTTAAAGCCTTAAATCAGGAACTATTCAGTTATGTTTGACCAGTATTAAATGTCTCACTGCATTAGTTACCTTTAGAAATTTGGTGCTGTTTCTGGTTACCCAAATAGGGGGACACCTGAGAGGAAACTCGCTTCAGTCCACACTAACACAAACTTTCTGATTCTGTGTCTAGCAGCTGCGTGTCCTTCTGCTGTGCCTGCTGGCTCTTCACAAATGTGTGGCCCTGCCACTGAGCAGCCAGTGTGTAGATGAATCCTTCTGCACTTACAGCCTGCAGGACTACCACAGCCAGCTGGTCAACCTGCCCAGCCGCATCAACGAGCGCAGCATTGCGACCTGGAGCTACTTGTAAGTGCACATACCATGTGCCACTTATCTTTTAGCTATAAGACAAACTTTAGCTAGAGATTAGAGATTAGTGTTGAAATGCTCAGTTGACAAATAATCTGCTTGGCTGACACAACGGTTTAAAAAAAATGAAAATCAAACACTGAATTGGTCTATCACTTCAAGTTTGGGAAATTTTAAATTTGGTTCGTTGGATTTACAAAAGTAGACTTTTGTCATTTTTTAAATCAAAAAGCCTCGGCTTTGATTTTAGATCACAGTATGACACAACATAGAATCCAAAGTGTATAATCTATTTTGAGAGAGTAAAGAACCACCCAGAGAAAGTGCTGCACAATCTCTGCAAGCAACTGTCAAGGCTTTGAGATGGCAGGGAATGCTAACTCTCTGTAGTGCAGATGAACCTCAGATATATACGTTTTTTAATCTCGTAAATGTCAGTGGCAAGTCAGGTAATTGCATTAACCGATGAGTGAGGGCAGCCGTAGAAGCAACAACGGACTGAATAGAAGAGCAAGAACATGAAGGACGGGGCCTTATTTTGCCGTTTTACAGAAAGTGTTTCGGGACAAACTGAATGGGTTCTTTCTTCAGTCATGCTTTACCTCGCCACCAAATTCATCAAATTTGGATTGGTCACTTTGTGTAATCTAAAAATATAAACTAGTGCTGCAACTATTGATTTTTTAAAACAAATTAAAAATAAGTATTTCTTTTCTTAAGGGGTTTTCAAATTTGTTGTTGTGTAACTCAATATCTAGACAAGGACAGTTAAACAGTATACTTACTACCTGCCTGCCTGTCTACTACATTAACTCACTAAATCAGTGTTTTTTAAACTGTGGGGCGCAGGGTCCCAGACCTCGCTTCTCGCGGGGCGTTAAAAGATTTTATCCGGTGAAGTGGGGCGTGATGGAAGACGTTTAAGAACCACTGCACTAAATTAGCAAATGCCTCTGACCTGACCTGCTCCTTATCTCTCACCAGTGAAAACATCGACTTGAACCGGGTGCCTCAGGTCATCCATGAGGCGAGCTGCCACACCGGCCACTCTTGCAGAGGACTTGACAGTGAATTTGGTTTGGAGACCATTCCTGTATCCCTGAGGATGCCTGTCCTCAAGAAAAACCCCAGCTGCTTCCCCTCAGCCAGCTACTCTCTGGAGTTTGAGCTCATCACTGTGGCATGTATATGTGCCATGTCCAGACACAGTTAAACAGCAAACTTTATCAATATACATTTGTTCAGACAAAGCACACCAGATGGTGTTTGCTGAGAAATAATCCATTTCACTCGTTGTTGTTGTTTTCCAGAGAATAATGAAAAAGTCATCACTCATTGCATACCTGTTAACAACTTATTAAAGCAATTTAAAACATTTTACATTATATGGTCTCAATGTTATGTCTATATGTAGTGTTTTGACAGTCTGGTTATAAATATTTTTTTCCTGTATAACTTGGGATCCAGTCTAAGACACTGTCTTAAAAATTACTATAAATACTGCTTTACATTAAGTATTGTATAAAAACAGTCAGCCGCCAGTGCTCTCCTCAGCCTCCTGGCAGTAGAGTCTTTAGGTGGCACGAATCCCCTGGAAGCACAAGCTCTACCACACATAACTACCTGCTCTAAAAACGTCAACTTTAAACTCTTATTTCTTAAATCCAGCGTCACAGCCAGTGTTAAATCTATGAGAGTTTTTTAGAGAAGGATACATTCATTATCAAAATGATAATGGATGTATAACAGTTATTAAATGCAAACACGTAATTCAACTTATGCAAAGGTAAAATAAACTTCTTTTAAAGATAGACAATGACCTATATTAAATTAGCTTGATTTATTCAATTTAATTTATTCAATATAAATCCAATACTGGGACCATCACTGGGGTTACTCTGCAAAGAAAGACTAACAAGCCAGCTAGGCTGATTTGATCCTTCATGACCAGATTTAGGCACCACCTTGTTAATGAAGCCAATCATCTAATACCAAAAGGTTAGCTGATCAAAACTGAAACTTCATTAACAGGAAATATCCAGTTCTGGGAAACAAGTCAGCAACAAGCAGCATCAATGATGGTTAGGCAATGATTTTGAATGCGAAGCACTGTCCCAGCTTAGCTGTCTTTAATAAATATCATGCGAAGACTTTCAAGCAGTTCTAAGGCCACGGGAACAAAAGTATTAGATTGTCGTCCACTGCTCGCATATCTAAATTACTCCCACCAAAAAATTTCATTATTCAGAAAAAAATTATTCTTTGAACAAAAATCTATGAGCGGTCCCAGTCAGGCACAAAAACACAGCAAAATCGTCGTCTTCAGCCGGTTTGCCGTATCTATGAATACATACAATAACGAATAAACGTCTTTATCTAGCAAGTAGGAAATACACACAGAAATACTTTAAGGCCACTTTCCTCTTGTTTTCATTTCCTCGTACAATTTTACTAGTCTTCAATCGCCATTTTTTAAAATATTAAACAATGACAGATTTTCTTGGACTGTAATCTAACAATCTAATTCCCATAGTCTAACCAGTCTAACTCATTGCTTTCATTAAGTTAACCTATGCAACACACAATTATTTAACGGCAAAGCTTATCAATGGTTAGGTAATTAGTTTCACTCTATGCTAAATAGATTTAAAACTGTACCTACCTTTCGAAAGAATTTTGGCAATCGACTGAGCCAAGGAGGGCTTCTCTGCTACCATCAACACAGTCCTCATTTTGAATTAGTGCGAACAGCTCACAGCTATCACTGCACGTGTCACGGTAATGCTCGCTTACTGTCGCAAACCTGATCAATAAGTGCCAGCAAAAAAATACTTTAATGAAGAAAAACTCTTCCTTTCGCACATAATCAGCTAAAAGACTCTAAATAATTGCTAGAATGGCCATTATACGATACGAGATTTACTTCCGGTGTCACGTCATGTTTTCTTCTTCTTCCCGTGGTTTTACTGGCGGTTGGCAAACCAGCATAGAGTTGCATTACCGCCACCTACTGGACTGGAGTGTCGCTCAGGAACGTCATGTTTCACCGCCATTTTTTTTGGTTTTCAGTATGCTTAAATTATTATTATTATTATTATTATTATTGTTATTATTATTATTATTATTATTATTATTATTATTATTATTATTATTAT
>JAVDPK010002158.1:50361-61319 GCA_034780415.1 Cichlasoma orientale
CTATCTATCTATCTATCTATCTATCTATCTATCTATCTATCTATCTATCTATCTATCTACCTTTCCTTCCTTCCTTCCTTCCTTCCTTCCTTCCTTCCTTCCTTCCTTCCTTCCTTCCAGTTTGTCCCTCCTAGACTCCAGCTGTTAACTGTATTGGCTCCTCCTAAAAGTTCTGGCCAACCTGTAAGAAAAACAAAGTTTATATTAGAACAACAATCTAAAATATTAGGCCACATTTTATTTCATTATGTAGAAAAACAAACAAACAAAAACAAAATCAAGGTTTTAAAATATCCAGTCTATAAACACAGAAAATTTTCTACTTGCCTCATTGAGATTAATGTTCCAGCTCTACAGTGGAATCACTCCTCCTTAAATTGCCTTCAATATATACTCCACCTGCACCATATCCTGGGCCTGATCCCGCCCCCCTGAGCTATACTGTTGTGATTCCTGAAACACAGGTTTGGAAGACCTTCTTTCAGCACTGACGCTAACTTAAAATTGATTGAGAGATATCTAAAGGAGTGGACTGACAGGAGGCCTTTCACTTTGTAAACCAATAATAAAGTGCAACTAGACAAGTTATACAAGGACCAAAACAAAACAACAAAACAGTAATGAATAGTGCATCGAGCAACCAAGACTAAAGCTGTCAAACTGCAGGCAGATCCATATGCAATTACAAATACAAATCAGAAAGATATTAACTTGCCGAACAAAATCATCCAGGGACGCCTCAAACCTTCTTGGATGTTTTAAACACGCATGTGCAAATCCAAACCTTTAAACCTTTGCGGTTACTTTCTAGGTTATTTCTAAGTCTGTGTGAAAGTGATAAAAAATTATTTAAAGTAGCAAATCCATGATAAAACCTATTCTGTCCGCATAGCCTAACATGAACAAATTGTACAAATATGTCAGTTTTTGCTAAGAAATTCATGTATCTACTGATTCCTTATATTACTTATATTAGTAAAAGTTACAATAGTTCATTTAGTAAATTTTACAATACCAAAAACTTTGTTTTTTCAGTGTACCACGATTGGACTGAAATGAGGACACCAAGATGGAAACTAGATGAATCAGACTGGGATGCATTCCAAATGAAGCGAAACTGCAAATGTGCAAGGTTACTGAGTGAGATCTCAACAAATGTGGAGGAAATGAATAAAAAGGTAACCACGGCCATTATTCAGTCAGCAGAGGAAACAATTCCAAAGAATGCAGGAGCCAGATGTGGGAAAGTGCACTATGGTGGGATGATAAGTGCAGCAAAGCCATTAAACTGAGGAACAGAGCATGCATAAACATTGCTACCAAAGAGCACGGGCAGTGGTTCAGAAAATAACCAGATCAGCATGTACTGGATGTAATACTGTTGTAAAATTGCTTGACAAACTCCACCAGGAAAGGACGATGCTCGTTACAGCATGTTAGCCCATGTGAAAGCCAGTACAGCAATATTAAAACTGTTTAATAGATGGGATAAAAAGCACAATCCCATCAATCTGGAAGCAGGCAGTTACAGTAGTGAAGCCAGATAAAGACCCATCAAATCCATCAAGTTACAGGCCCATTGCATTAATATTGCAGTTAAGGAAGACCATGGAGCGGATAACAGAGAGACTCGCTCATTGTTTTAGAGACCTCTTCTCTGGGTATCAGAGTGGGAGCAGGGACGATGGCTGTTTGGAATCAGAAATTTGGAAAGCTCAAACGAATAAGGAAATGGTGACAGCTGTGTTCTTTGATGTCGAGAAGGCGTACGACATGTTACAGGAAGAGGGACTCCTCATTAGACTCAGAACTAGGAGTAAATGGCAAATTGTACAATCAGGTATCAGACTTGGTGTTTGGTCAATAGAAGTGAAGGAAGGTGCAGTGTAATCAAATCAGCATAGAGTTGATAATGGTACTCCACAAGGTAGCGTGCAGTCCTATATTATTTAACACAATGATTAATGATATTTTTGAACAGGCTGAACAAAACAGAGGGACATCTGTCTTGATGTCATTGGCTTCCATCTCCTTCTTTGGCCAGCGTATTATCCCAGCAGGGTATCTGATGACTGGGAGGCGTCGGTGTTGATGGCCTGGATCTTGTTCTTCCCATTGAGCTGACTCCTCAGGACTTGCCTTACCCTCTGCAGGTACTTGGCAGTTCCAGCTTTCCTTCTGGCCTCTTCATGGTTCCCATTTGCCTGTGGGATTCCAAGGTACTTGTAGCGCTCCTCAATGTCTACAGTGTTGCCTTCTGGTAATACAGTCCCCTCAGGTCTGACATTGCCGTAGATCCTAGTAGTGCGGATCAGTGCATCAATGTCTCTTTCACTCCTGGCATAGGGCTTGATGTCATCCATTTAGAGGAGGTGGCTGATGTTTGCTCCATTGTGTAGTAGCCAGTCTTATAAATGATCTGGCTGAGTGGGTTCAGACCCGCTTTTTCAGGTAGTTCTGTTGTTTTCCTCCAGTATTTAAAAAAGTTCTTGATTTCGTTTAGATTAACTTGGATTTTAAAAAAGTGTTTCACATTTAAAACAAATGTATCCAGCTTCATTGACCTTCTTTCACCTTAGCATCAGTCCAACAGGTTGATATGAGGATGTCTTTTTGCATCTTTCCTAACAGCACATGCTGCTCCTACGTCAATAAAACGGCCCCACTGTGTGTCACAGTTTGGCCACTAGATGGCAGTAGAGTACATGAAATAACACAAGGACCACCAAGTCATTCATTCTTCTCTTCTACCCAACATCAGAGAACGGATCATCTCAGTAGAGCAGATTTTTTTTTCTAGCACTTTTTGTTTATTTGTTTGTTTGTTGTTTTTATTTATTTATTTTACTCTTGTTAGATTGGGCATGCAAATGACTGCAGCCTGCATTCTGTTACACTGAGAGCATACACATGGAGCAACGATCACAATCAGAAACAATGATACAATGCTCTCAGTTCTACGATTGACCGTCTATTTTCTCTAAAACCACAGCCGTGTAGACGTCCATCCTTCCATCCATCTACTCCACAGTCCTCTTTGAGAACAGCCTGGGTCACTCGGGGCATGAGGGCAAGAACTAGAAAAAATGCAGGGAGCTGAGGGGGGTGGGGAAGCTGGTCTTTTCCTCATCTTTGGGGAGGGTGATGGGATGCTGACCCCCAGGCAGATGGTGATGAGAGAATCGTGTGTGTTGTTTCATTCACCCCCTCCTCCACACTTCAAAGTGGGTAATCAATTAAATGCGTCCACCCCCTCCCTGCCTCCCATTGAATCTGCAGATCCTTTGGGCTCAGTGTGTGGCTCTCTGTAACTACCAATTTCTCTTGAAGACAGTCTAGTTAATCAGTACCGTTTGAGACAGGAAGCATTTTTTTTTAATTCTGCCCAAGTGAACACTTATCTGGATATTAGACTAAGTATATTTTCATTCAAATAATCAGAAACATCTCTGAGGAATGTGGTAAGAAGTCTTTTTAACCCTCCAGACATCTCAGGTTTATCTTTTGGAGAAAGCGACGATTTCCTCTGCGCCCTGTATGGATGCTGACATGAGAGCAGAAGTAGTTTTATGGATGAACTTCATGGGGTTGCTTTGCGTAACGCTGGGCTGAGCTGTGGTTTAGGGAGGCCATACTCATAGTCTGGCCTCAGCGTCTCAGCAGGCACAATGAATATATTTACATGACAGTGCACACTGGCATACTTCATTAGGTTTAAGTAAGCCTTTAAAAATGAGTAACATGGACAAGAACTGATATTTGGTTAATCCAATCTGATTTTTATAGGATAGTAGTAGCGATTGTTCATGTTTACTCTGGGAATTTGATTTTAACACTGTTATCATTAGTTTTTAAAACTGGAAGCCTGTCAAAGAGTCTTAGTTATGCATTTCATGGGAGGTAAAACAATCAAAAACTCCACAATAGGGATGTCACAATATCGATGAGGATGATGATATCTATATGAAATACTGATACCATGGTAATAATGCACACTGGGAATAAGCCATTCATCAGTGACTTATTATTCTTTTTGTATGCTGTAATTAATTTGGTAAAAAAAAAAAAGAAGTAAAAAACCATAAAGTTTAATTTGTCTGATAGGATTCTTATTGCGCCTCACTTGTTTCTGTTGTTCTGTTTTGTTTCCACCTCATGAGCGTGTGTGTGTGTGTGTGTGTGTGTGTGTGTGTGTGTGTGATCATGACAAATGCTTTGGCAGGTGTTTAAATGTCACGTGAACGTGTCACAGCAGAGAAAGAAGCAAATCTTTACAGGAGCGACACTGACACTGCTAACCTGAACAAAAGTTTCCTCCTCAAAATGAAATTATTTATGCAAAGTCAGTGTGTAATTTTGCTATTGCTGCGCATCGACACATGAAATATGCTACGAGTGTTTTGTGCCAGCTTGGCTATATTTGCTATTTAAATATGAGACTCTGAGCTGTGTCACAAGATGGTAAACGAAGCTAAGACTTGGCAATTGTTGCTCAGGGAAGCGGGTTAACGAAGAGTCAAATGCATCAAAGTATAATTATAATGAATCAGCCGTCTCATCAGGTGTAGGGTTATTCTTGCAGAGACCATTACTAGGACAACACAGCACAGTTTTCTGCAAAGGCCAAAATGCTATCTGGAATTTAAAAAAAAAAGTGATCCAGATCTGCACCAAAGTTATGGATTCTTTGCTTTGTCCACTTCGTTTCCAGTCCAGTAACACCCCCCCCCACCCCCGCTGAGCCTTTACCTTCACCTCTGCATTGGCTAAGAATTAAATCCAAGTACATCATACAAACCTTTTTCAGCAAAAGTCACCACTGACCCATTTATGGTACATGGTCTGCATGTATGCAAAACATACATGAAGATGGGTAGTGTCAATACAAATTTAGACACACACACACGCGCGTGCACTGCTTGCAGCAAGTCCCAAAAGAATCCAACCAATCACAGCCCCTTAATATATGTTAATATCCAGCTGCTAATAGTGGAACACCTTTGGGTGACCAGAAGCTTTCAAAAGTTGGACACAATCAATGGTGGACAGAAGTCCGAATGCTAGAAGTGAGGGAAACAATGGTGAGGGACTAATTTAAATGAGGTGAGGTCACATTTAGAGGGCAGAGTACTGCCTCTGTTTTATATATATAGATGTGTATTCCTTAGAAAGCTATAGAGAAAATCCTCAAGGAGGGATTTCTCTGGATCTTCTACAAACATTGCATATTTGTTGAAAATATAGGTACAGATCATGCCTAACGTTACAAGTATTGCATGCTTAAAGCCTTGTCGGTGGTTTTTGTCATCGCACTTCATTAATGTCAGAAAACTGTAAGAGCCATCAGTGAGCTCCATTGATGCACCTGATCATAATGTAGTTTGTTCTGACACATATACCATCCTGCTACTACATGTGCTCTCTAAAATACCAGAAGTAGCTTAATTTGTAATTAGAATTTTGACTTTCTGTCAATTGCAGCATTAAAAAGCATGTTATGAGCCTGGTAGAAAAAGTGGGTTTTGTTCTGCATTGTTTCCCTTTTCATAACCACTAGCAGGGTGAATTTTTTTTTTTAATTAAATTTTTAAAAATTGTGTATTAACACAGGCAAGACAGGTCTTCAGGTTCTATGCCATATGTCAGGACAAGATCCAGAGTATGATGAAAGTGGGGGGCTCATTTACATCTTGAGAGAAGTGAAATGAATCTAATAAAAGGTTAAATGTAATGTTGATGCTGTCATTTTCAGCATCTACATGGATGTTAAAATCACCCACTATAATTATTTTATCTGAGCTGAGCACTAAATCAGATAAAAAGTCTGAGAAATCAGACAGAAACTCTGAGTAAGGACTTGAATCTGTATTCAGATTCATGTGTGTAATCGGATTTGTAACCGTGTAAATAAATCGTCTTTCTCACATGCTCAGTACGCACCACCAGGTGGCATATTGCTCAGTCTTCAAGCATCACAGTCGCCGGTAGCGGTGACTGTGCCGATGCAAAGCAGGCTCAGGTGGACAGATCACAGTGGATTCACCGCGAGCTTGCTGTAATGAGACAGGTCGGGCTGAAGAAACAGAAAAATCCCCCCACTATTCCCACTGGTGGGGGCTGCCTTTTGGCTGGTGGTGGAACTAACCTCCCACAGTATAGACAGACACTCACCTGCCATTAGTCTTCTGCTCCACTCCTCAGGTGTTAGGTGGGTGTGACCAACCTGCATAGCTCCACCAGTGCACTCGCCACCGATTGTGTGACCCTGGTGGCCAAAAGAGAGGGAGGCTTCTCGGGGCCATCCGGTCCATGGTCTACAATGCCCACAAATGTGATTGCCCAGCTGTTTAAGAGAATCAGGTCATTCTTGAGTTTCCAACTCATTGTGGTCACACTCAGACAGACAGAAAAGTGCCACGAAGCACCGTCTCGTCCCACCTCATCTCCTCTGCCAGGATCCAAAAGTCTATTCAGTAATCAGGCACACTCCTGCTTCCCTGCCACAGGCTAAACATGCGATGGGCTGCTGCATCGGAACTGACTCCTTTAACAGATTTGAATTTAATGAATTTGGCATAGGTTAGTTCACAACTACAGTTTATGCCCACTGCAAAGCTGTTCCCCTCATTAAATTGGTCATGCAAGTTATTTTAGAGAAATCAGAACTGTATGTCTTGCGAATCTACTTGAAGTCAAGAGAGCACTGAGTTAAGACCCCCCAGGCGTTTTACAACTCACCAACAAAAAACAAGGTGAAGGCAGAGCTCTTTCCAGGGGCTCCAGTGGTTCTGAAGAGGCAGGTGGGACAGATGGACCTGATGGGCGGGTGAGACAGCTGGCGGACCAGAAACCTCCCCAGGAGATAAAGCTGCAGGGGTAGCTTATTTCCAACAACACATCATTTGTAGAAAGTTTTCAATTTTCTCTACGTTTTGGAGTGACGAAATGGTAAATGAACTAGTTTTCTATAGCACTTTTCTACTCAAGCACTCAAAGCACTTTATACAACACTTGAAACTGACAGCAAAGTCTCACTGCAAGATATAATAATGATCATTTGAATTAGCTTTGAGCCCGAACACCAATCGCTCATAATATAGCTGCAATTACATGTGTTTGCTGCAGACTGAGCAACCTTTTGCTGGCAGGTTTATTTGTCTCCATTTTGGCCAAAGTTATAATTGCTAGATCCTGATGCACACTTTCAACAAATTTTAGTTTTTTTTTAGTTTTGGTTCACTGTAATAACCTTGATTGTTGTGTTAGCATCTGATAGAACAGGGGATCTGTGGTAGGTTCCTAAACTAGACCACTTGATAACAGATAGTGTTTAGGAAAAAAAGGCACGTTACACTAATGTTATACTTTCCATAGCTGGGGCTGTGGACTATGGAGTATCACTAGTCCACTAGTGTTTGAATGATGGTTTGTCTTCAGAGTGCACAAGAGTTTATGGTCAGGACCATTTGGCATCACTTTTTTTTACACACCAATTACCGTTAGGTACATATTACATGGAGGGTAGCACGCTGTCAGCTCTGAAAGTTTAAAAACCAAAAAAAAATGTCTGCATTAGGTGGCAGGCTTTGTAGCATTGACATAACCCACAGGAATGTCACCCAACAGACAGCAGTTTGCATCCCATAGCAACAAATAACAAAACTGATATTCCCACACCTACAGCTCAGGAATCTGAGCCCTGCACACAATACTGTTGAACACCAGAGAGCTTTCGTATTGCCTCTGATTTCTGTACCTTATTGAACCCGTCACTCTTCCGATTTCTAATGGGTCTTTGTGACGTTCATGCTGATTCTTCCACACGTCCTCCCTGCTAACCGAACAAGCTGCTGAATGTACATTAGCCTGTACCACTCCTTCCTCTCTCTATACCATGAGAATGGCTGTGATAAGCTGTGTTGCTATGGTAACATACTCCCATTTTCCTCCCTGATGCCCGATCCATTTGGAATAGTGCTCAGATAGCAAACTCAGATCCGGAGCTGCAGGATAGGAGTATTATGGTATTGATCCCATGCAAACAGGCGCGGGAAGCTTTTCAAAGCTAGTGCGATGCAGGCAGGCAAACACTGATGTCTACACAATACACACACACACACACACACGGGAGAATGTGCATCAAAGAAAATCAATCAGTAGGGGTTGCAGTGGAGGGTTTATACTGAGTAGCAGATCTTGGGAACCTCTTCTAGAAAGATTTGAGCATCAGTATGGAATCATATTTATAAGAAAACTCACGCGAGAACAAAATCTGAGCAAATAATTGAATTTCATGAGCACAGGTATTCATTCCTCACACGCAAATGCAACATCTCGTGCACGCAGAACTCAGCAGCCACATGCACAAAGAAGCCATCACGCACGCAAGTATCTGCTTTGCGCTCTTACAGTTTCACGCTGGTGGGTAACACTGCACTCAGACCTGAATCCTGCTTGCTCCAATTAACTGACTATTGATATTTTGGGTGGAGCCTAATGTGACTGGTCACTTTGATGGAGTTCAGGTTACTGCGTAAAACCGAGTTACTCTGGGGGCAATAACATAAAAGCTATTTTAAAGCGTATTTGTTTACAATTTGGAAATAAAGTAGTTATTGTTTGCTGTGTAGCTGTGGAAATACTGGCAACTGGCACTGGATTATTTTAATACTGACTAAATCTTTAAAACCTGAGGATTCAGGCAAGTTCTCTGCACTCCTGTCCTATTAATGTGTAATTCCATAAGACACTTTCTGCACCAACTTTTCATCATCTGAACATGGAAGAAATGTCCTTATTTAAAGTCAAACAAATTCAAGCTCCAGGTAACATTTCAAGATATATAAATACAAATAAAATACTTTATTTAGCCCATTTTTGTATATTTTGTTGTTTGTTTTTGCTGTTGAAATGATAAAATATTAATACACAGAATAATATTAATATAATATAAAATTATCTACCAGAGAGATATGTGGTAAAAAAAATAAAACAAAACTATGCATCAAGTGGTGGAAAGAGGGTCAGGATTATGTGACTTCCTCTCAGCCACAGCTTCAAAAGTGTTCAGTTTGCAGCCAATCAGAGGTAGCTTTCCAATACTGCTACCCCAGCAGACCACAACAAAGTACACTGTGCTCACTAAAACTCAGTCATTTTGCTGCACATGTTTGAGGATCCTAGTTTCCATAGGAAATAGAGCCTGTTCATCCTCTTTTTGTATATGATTTCTGTGTTGGTCTTCTCAACTCAGCCTCCTGGGATAGGAATAGAGGTGGTTCATACCCCAGGCTGGCCTTTAAAGGAGACAGTCCAGTAGCTGAGGAGCTCAGGGTGTTGTGAGTATACTCAGCCCATGCCAGGTGGGAACTCCAGGTGGTTTGGTTGATGGATGCACCACAGAGCGTGGCTTCCAGTTCTTGATTGAGCTGCTCTGTTTGGCCATTTGTCTGTGGGTGAAAACCAGAAGATAAACTAACCAGGGTGCCGTTTGAGGTGCCGAACTCCTTCCAGATCTGACATGTAAACCACGGTTCGAGACAGTGTTGGGGAATTTCATGAAGGAGCACATGATCTGTGAGAAGCTGGGCTGTTTCCAGGGCTGTTGGCAGTTTGGGTGGGGCAACCAGGTGGGCTGCTTTAGAGAATTGATCGATAATAGTCATAATAGTAGTATTACCTGAGGATGGAGGACGTCAGTAACAAAGTCTAAGGAGAGAAGGGACCATGGCCAATCTGGGACAGGCAAGGGCCTCAGCAACCCAGATGGAGGAGAGGTGGAAGTCTTGTTCTAGGCTCAGATGGAGCATGCCCCGACATACTCATCCTGACATCCTGAATTAATGAGGGATGGTCTGAAGGAAGGTTATTGTTCTAAGGATACCAGGGTGACAGCTGAAATTAGCAGTGTGAGCCCAACATAGTACCTGAGAACAGATGGAGGATGGAATGAATAGGTGGTTAGGACATGCATTCAGTCATTAGGCAGTCTGAATTAGGCAGTCTGAACTTGTTGCAATCACTACAGACCTCCAAATACCACATAGTCCCTTCATATTAGCTCAATGACAGGGTTTAGAGAGCTTCATGAAATGGGTTTCCACGGCTGAGCAGCTGCGTCCAAGCCTCACATCACCAAGCGCAATGCAGAGGAGCTCTTAATGCTTCAGGCATACCAAGACATTTTGGACAATTTCATGCTCCCAACTTTGTGGGAACAGTTTGGGGATGGCCCCTTCCTGTTCCAACATGACCGCGCACCACTGCACAAAGCAGGTCCATAAATACATGGATGAGCAAGTTTGCTGTGGAAGAACTTGACTGACTGCATAGAGTCCTGATCTCAACCTGATACAATACCTTTGGGATGAATTAGAGCAGAGACTACCAGACCTTCTTGTCCAACATCTGTGTGTGAGTTCACAAATGCGCTTCTGGAAGAACGGTCAAAAATTCCCATCAACACCTTGTGGAAAGCCTTCCCAGAAGAGTTGAAGCTGTTATAGCTGCACAGGGTGGGCCTAAATCATATTAAACCCTATGGATTAAGAATGGGATGTCAGTCAAGGTCACATGTGTGTGAAGACAGACAAGCAAACACTTCTGGCAATACAGTGTGTTTTCTGTGGCTCCTAGAGGTGTCAGTAAGCTGAATAAAACCTGTTAAGTTGGAGCGTTGCTGTAGGTCTTGGCAGAACAGACTGCATTTATATGTGGAAAGAAATTATGTGGGACACAGTTTGACAGCAGGGGGCATTTCACAGCCAGTGAAAGGAGACGGCCACACATAAATCCACCAATCTATTTCAAATGACTTTTCAAAAATTGAAGGCTAAAATGCAAACAGTTTTAGAAGGAAAAATGGTGATTTCACTCAAATGTAAAAAAGAGAGAGAGAGAGAGAGAGAGAGAGAGAGAGAGAGAGAGAGAGAGAGAGAGAGAGAGAGAGAGAGAGAGAG
>JAVDPK010002158.1:64915-75290 GCA_034780415.1 Cichlasoma orientale
TCAGAGTGATGCTGAAAAGCTAATTCATGCATTTATTACTTCTATGCTGGACTATTGTAATTCATTATTATCAGGCTAAATCGACTAAAAGCTCCCTGAAAAGCCTTCAGCTGATCCAGAACTAGAGTACCAACAGGGACTAGAAAATGAGAGCATATTTCTCCCATATTGGCTTCTCTTCACCAGGCAACCATGTTTGCCGCAAGGCTGGAAGCAGGCAGCGCAGGTTCGAGTCCTGCCCTGTTCTTCTTTCCTGCATGTCTTCTCCCACATTCCTGTCATATCTACACTGTCAATAAAGCTGCTGTGGCTAAAAAAATAAATTTGACGCAATAAAAATAAAATAGAATTTAACTGAATTGAACATGGACCCCCTCACTTGACCAGTGAGAACCCCCCCCCCCCCAAAAAAAAGGCATAACCGGGAATTTTCCTAGCTGTTAAGGTAAGGCATGAATTTCCTTACCTCCTGTCCAGTCGGGATACAGGTGAGTTTCTAGTTCTTTAATTCACAAACAAACAAAGATATAACAGGGTGAAAAATATACCAAAAGTTTTTTAGTTTTATTTTAAACTGGCTTAGACTTTACAGAACTAGACTGTTTTCTGTTAGGTGCTCTGTTGACGTCTCAGCCAGAGCCCCCTCTCCCCAGCCTGTAGGTCATAAAAATATAAGGCTCACTACATTCCAAAGGCAGTGATTGCTGGTTGAATTGGGCTGGACTGCAGTGGGTGGGAAGAGTTTTGCCTGGCATTATGAGAGCAGCAGCCCGACTGGCTGTTGCTGGCCTTAGTAAAACAATATAATGTAATTCCTGTGTGTTTTATTAAAAATTTGAGACTTTTGACAATTTCCTATCATTTTGAGTGGTAAGACATGGATCAAAAATAATAAGCAACAAGAATAACAGGTGTTAACAGACCTGAAGACCCCCTTGAGGCTATCGCTGAATCAGCCAGGTTACAATCTCAACATTCTAATGGTAATGAATTTGAAATCCATATTTCTCACAACAACAAGAACGCATTTCCCTATAATCCTGTTGATACTCTTAAGCCGATTAATGAGGCTGTAGAATCTCAACATTCTAATGTTAATGAGGTTGAAAATTTCTCAAAATAACGAGGATGTATTTCTCAGAATCTGAAGGATCTGAGGATGAAATACCTGAGGAACTAATAAATGAAATGCACAGACTGACGGAAATGACGTCTGAATTCACTGAAGTCCTGAGCGACAGAAATGTTTGTCAAATCCTGTCTGAATGCGTTCAGACACGCTCAGAAGGCAAAATATAGTAGACCACTGAGATAAAAATATTACTAATGCACCTGAACACAACATTCTTACCCTCCACATCCGCAGGTGTAGCAAGCCAAGAAAGTAATATGTCATTACAACAAGGTCGAAGTTCAGAACAAAATAATGATAGTCATTCAGCCTGTTACAGTGCCAAGAAGTAAATTCATTAACATGGAATTTGGACAATTTTGAATTTTGACAGTTTTGAATTTTCTGCTTCCTGAAAATGTTCCCGACTACAGTTTATATTATGTGGGGGTGCAAACGATCTGTTAAACAGGATTCGTAGCCTTGCACGTCACAATGACACGATTCAGTTATGATGTGATTCAAAACAATGTGTCCATTGTTTGGATTTGTTAGCTGTTCAGAATCTTTTCCTGAGTTGTTCAGTCAAACTGGTCTGTAATGTGTGCTGGGACATTGGAGGTAATTGCGCAGATTGTACAGTTTTCCAGGCAGTAGTTGTAAACGGGTACTGGAAAAAATACTAAACAAGGTAATTCAAAAGAAAAGGCATTTTTTGTACATTTTACATAACCTGGGTGATCATGTTTGCTTTCTGATAAATTCAGCTCATCCTTTGCAACCTGAGTTCAGTGGTCATGAAGCAGAAAGCCTACATAGAGAGATCGGATTGGATCAGACCCCCCGTCTCCTTTCCCTGTTTCAGACTATGGCAGCTGGGATAGGCTGAAAAAGGGAACACCCTGGACAGGTCACTAGCCTGTCACAGGGCTAACAGAGACAGACAACCATTCACGCTCACATTAACACCAATCTAGAATCACCAGTTAACCGAACCCCACTAACTGCATGTCTTTGGACTGTGGGAAGAAGCTGGAGTACCCAGAAAAACCCACGCAAACATGCCCACAAACTACCCGTACAGAGGCTGGTCAGTAATTGCAAAATTGACAAGAAATGTGATGACCTTTCTTCGAGGGCTCTTTATTGCTCAGAAATTACAGGGATTTTTCACTTATATCGTTCTTCATGTTATGGCAAAACAAGGCTTGAACCCCTCTTCAATAATGCAGGGGTCTAAAGTGATTTGTTTTACAGACCCTGATTACAATCAGCAGTATATTGATTCCAGCAGTTTCCTCCCTATGCCTCTAGCTGATTTCCCCAAAGCCTTAGGGTTTACAGATAACCTTACAGGATTTTCCACATGGTTTCAGCTCTAGGGCTCATCTGGGTCCTTTTTCTCCATCCCCTGCTTATAACGTTAAACACATGACATCAGCTAGAAACTCAGGAGTGTGGACAACTCCTGAGTTTAATTGGGCTCTAACAAGGGGTACAAGGTGGCTAAAATCACAGAGGTAAGGCACTTTGATAGAGCATCACCATATTTAAGGAACATGTGCAAACTTTTATTTAAAGGAAAGCAGAAAGCTTGAGGCTACCCTGCAGATGCCACCAATGACGAGAGCAGGAGGCGTTATATTAAAGACTATCAGACTAATCAGGGAATTGTATTAGACCCAGAAAAAAAATGACATTTAACCCTGCCAAAAGGCAAGTAGCCAAACTCTGTTAAATAGTCTTTGGGGGAAGTTTGGTCAGAGAAATAATCTATCACAATAAAAAACTTGGGTGTGCACCTAAATAACAACCTCACCTGTAGCAACAACACTTCCAGTCTTGTCAGGAAGGCACACCAGTGCCTCTAATTCCTCAGGAGGCTGAGGCGTGCTGAACTTAGAAGTTCAGTCCTCTCGTCATTCTACAGATGTGTGGTGGAGAGCGTCCTGTGCTCCTGTATCAATGTGTGGCAATGAAGCTGCTCTGCAGCAGATAAGAAAGCTCTACAGAGGGTGGTGAAGGCTGCACAGAGGACTGTTGGAGTCAGCTTCTCCATCACCGTGGACATTTACACCTCCAGATTTAGAAAAACCCTAACCCTGCATCATGGACACACACTTTTTGTTCCCCTGCCCTCAGGCAGGAGGCTGTGGAGCTGGACCACCAGACTGAAGGACTGCTTCTTCACTGAAGTTATAAGACTGTTGGACTCTGCTGGGGCTGCATAGCTGTACTGCTTTCCCTCTGTCCATCTTAATATTGCACATGCTTCTGCTACTGTTGCTGCTGTTGCTGCACATACCCATTCATGTTACTGTCTTTCTACTGTGGCACCACGTGCCGCTATTTTTACTGTACATTTTAAAGTTGCTTATTTTTATAATTATTTTGTTTATCAGCTTGGCTGTTGTGAAGTAAAAGTCGAGCTGTCGTCGTAGCCCTGCCATTGACGTCTTCTGTAACATTCAAGCTAGACGGCTCAAACTTTGCACAACTGTTCTCCGTCACAGGGACTTCACGCTGACCAAGGGCCATAAACCTGTCATGTACGTTGCCTTTTTGGACTTAGTAAATCCACAAAAACTTTGATATTGTTACACGGGCAGCACTGGGACCTGAGGACAGAATTTCGTTCCACGGCATGAAAATGTGATGTGAATGACAATAACGATCCTTGAAACAAGTGCTCTCATTCAGTGGTATTGCAGAGGGCTGTGCATTCCACCTCCAAAGTCTACAGACAAAATTTTCATAGCTACCTTTATCACTGCATATGACCGCCTCAGATTATACAGCTATCTAGATCAGCTGCAAGAAGGAGTGCTCTATTATGTGACAGACAGCTTAATGTATCATACTAGAAATGGAGATTATGAAATAGAATTAGGGAGATATCTAGGGAAGGTGACAAATGAGTTGGATCAGCGTGACAGCATGATTGAATTTGTATACTCCCCTCCAAAAGTATTGGAACAGTGAGGCCAGTCCCTTTATTTTTGCTGTACTTTGAAAACATTTGAGTTTGACATCAAAAGATGAATATGAGACAAATCTGGATCTGATACACAGTTCCGATGATAGCGAAAGGGCAAAAATATTGGAACAGACAAAATAGATTAAAGTGAATAAGGCTTAATATTTAGTTGCAAATCCTTTCTTTGCAATAACTGCTTCAGCTTCCCAGTTGCTTGTTTTTCACCCACAGACAGTTCTCTGGTTTTCATGTTGGTAACTCCTCTAACTATAAATACACAGCCTGCACATGCAAAACCCAAATCTGAAGCTGGGTAGACATTCACTGCTATTTGTTGTTTGAACAATCAGTGTAACAGGACACACCTGGGCAACAAAACACACCTGTCAGTCACATGTTCCAACACTTTCGCTCACAAGAAAAATTGGCGGGTTCAGACAAAAGGTGCGATCTTCTGAAGTGCGCGTCAGATCCAGATGGACACCTGAAAATAAAAGCTTTTGTCTCAAAATCATCTTTTCAATCATTTTTCATTTCAGAGTTGATTTTGACAAAAGACGCTTGCTCCATAAAAGGGTCTTACCTTTTAGATACTGAAAAAAATGTTTGACCCATCCCAAATAGAGTTTGACCCCTGACTTCAGGTACCCTTTTCATGCCGAACTGTCAGGTCTCGTGGCCGTGGAAAGGCATATTTTGCAAAAACGCTTTTGGAAAATTGTGAAAATGTGCTGAACAAAATCATTGAAAACATTTTATTACACATCGTTTCAACCTTTGTATGGTGATCTGCAAAAGAGAAACAAAAGGATTTAAATTCACTGAAGGTCTGCCTGATTTTTTTGAAGATGAAAATTTGTTATTTTTGGATGATTTCATTTTCAAGCCTGAAATGACCCTGAGGTGATAAAAATATGAGTGTCATGATGCTGGCCCAGAATGTGTTTTTTCCTGGAGGGGAAAATTTTTTTTATAGAGTTTTGAAGATGCTGCTAAAACCCCACATGGACATTTATTGATAGATCTGACCCCTACGTGTCCAGAGCAACTTCAGTTGAGACCGGGGATATTGTCTGAACAGCTACAGTGTCTCGAGTGGAAAACCTGGTCCTAAAGGAAGTGTTAAAGAACATAAAGTATATGAGTATATTATGCATAAACTATTAGACTCCAAAGGCTTTAGTGGGTGGAATAAGTAATGGTGAGTTTAATCTACAAGCATAACCCTGTCACAGGCAGTCACACGCTTTACTTAATAAAGTTTTTTTTTTTAATCAACCTTTCACCTGGAGGCCTGTAAGATGAAGTGTATTTTTGAACTTTATTGGAATTAAAAAATACCTTTCTTCTTGTAAAAGCAAATATGTTTGGCACAACAGTGCATTCAGATCATGATTCTGATTGCAAAAGCTGCCAGACAGAAAAAATTTATATCCCACTAATAGATGTATTAGACTTACTAACATCTTAGTAATAATCAACCAAGAAAAGGCAAAGTTTATTACCAATATGTGGCAGCACAGGGGAAGAGGGGGTAAATGACACACACAAGGGTGATGTGGTGGATAAGAAATTTGAGTCCTTTCTTAGTTGTATAATTTTGTTCCTTATACCTCATAACATAATTTTATTGTTGTTTTGACTGTGTTGCTGTGGAGAATAAGCAGTGGGGATGCAGAGCTGAGTAGTAAGTGTTTCGCCTGGGTTGACTGTGCACTGATCCATTGGTAATGCCTTAGGACTCCAGTAGGGGAAATCGCGCCTTTCTTTCCTCACTCAATACAGATGAGTGAAGGCGAGAGCTGCGTGTCAGCCTCTTAATTCATCTCTCTCATTATTCCCCTTGTTTAAGGTGATTACCATACACAAATGTCCATAAACTTAGCAACACATGTCACAGTTAATTGCTACTTTATTGTGGTTGTTTATTGTAAGAGCAGGGAGGGAGAAAGATTGCTGTGGCTGCACCACAAGGCCGGGTGGCTGTAGTTTGTCTCATCACTGTTGATGATGAGACCCACTACTGTCGTGTCATCTGCAAACTTGATGAAGACATTGGAGCTGTGCAACAGCGTGCAGTCATGGGTCAAAAGTGTGAGGAGGAGGGGGCACAGCACACATCCTTGGGGGGCCCCGTGCTCACAGTGATGGTGCTGGATGTGTTGCCGCTGACCTGAACTGCTTGTGGTCTCCCGGTCAGGAAGTCCAGCAGCCAGTTGCACAGAGAGGTGTTCAGCACCAGCCGGTCCAGTTTTAGAATGAGCTGTTGAGGGATGATTGTGGTGAATGCTGAACTTAAGTCAATGAACAGCATTCAGAACTAGCAGTCTTTACTGTCCAGATGAGTGAGGGCTGAGTGGAGGGCAGTAGAAATGGCATCATCAGTCGAGCGATTTGACTAATATGCAAACTGAAAGGGGTCCAGGGAGGAGAGGAAGACAGTCTGGAGATGTAGCATGGCTAGCCTTTCGAAGCACTTCATGAGGATGGGATAAGTGCAACCGGACAGTAGTCATTGAAACAGGTGGGTGATGACTTCTTTGGGACAGGGATGATGGTGGTGGTTTTGAGGCATGTTGGCATGTTGGGATAACAGCCTGACTCAGCAAGAAGATGTCTGAAGGCATCTGCACAGTCCCTCAGCACATTTATCCTGCTGAATGTTCTCCCCATGCTGTCTGGAGACAGCCTCAACATCAGGTCGCCAGGAGGAGATGGGAACATCTGAGCAGGCATGTTGGGCACCTCAAACCGGGTGAAAAACTGGTTCAGCTTGTTCAGCAGCGAGGTCAAGCTGCTGCAGGTCTGCGGAGGGGGTTTGTCTCCTGCTCTGAAGGCAGCATTTCGGGCCTTCGGGAGTCTGTAGGCCTCCCCTGTCAGCCATAGCTTCTGGTTGGCCCTGACAGTGATATTCTTGAGGTCTGTCACATCATCATGTATGCAATGATGGTGTCAGTGTACTCCTGAAGATCAGTGGTATTATTGTAGGTAGCAACTTGTTTGAACACATCCCAGTGTCTGGAGTTAAAACAGTCTTGGAGTGCTTCTGAGGACCCTTCTGGCCACATTCGTACCCATTTTCAGACTGGTTTGGTGACTTTAACCAGTGGTCTGTACGCTGGCAAAAGCATGACAGTGAGGCTCAGAGGTGGGGGAGAGGGAGGGCCTTGTAAGCTCCTCTCTGGGTCATGCACACATGTTCCAGTGTGTTGTTACCCTAAGTTGGAAAGTCTACGTGTTGATGTAGTTTGGGAAACACAGTCTTGGGGTCTGCATGGTTAAAATCCTCAGCCAGAAATTCCAGAAAGCATGTTCAACAAACTGAGTCTAAACGCAGACTCTGAGTTGACCAACTCTGAGATATAATATCTGTTGCCATCATTTATGTAACTTGAATCATCGTCAAATGAAGCCGAATCCTAGTTTTACAAAACTGTTTTTGCTACAGTTTAAGACCATTTAATTGTTTAAATAATTATACAGTAAAAATGGAATCTATTGACTTTATTCATTTTTTTAATGGAGAATTTCATTATTTCTGCCATTACTGGATAAAAACGAGTAATGAGATTTACAGAAAATCTGCTTTAATATTTCTGGTTTAACCATTAATAATCTGATCTAAGATCAGCGTCACTGATCGATGACGGCTCTCTGACAGCCACAGCAGAGATGTTTCACTGAGTTACTGTTAAAGGTCAGAGGTCAGTCATAGTTTCATATTTAGCTGGAAACATGCAGAGCAGCTTTCCAAGCCTGTAATGAGTGTAAAGTTTTACCAATAAAGGCAAAAAGATTGCAATGAATGTCTCAGCTTTGTAGGTTTTAAATATTTCAGTGCAGGTTTGGGAGGATGAGACATTTTAATTAAAGAATGCAGATCGTGTCGGGAAAATGAATCCATTATGAACAGATCCGGACTGGATGAGCTGGGAAATGACTGGAGCCTGAACTGGACCTGGACTTGATCCAGTCTGAAGCAGTGATCCTGATCCATCTGGATCCTCCTGCTGTGAAGGTGGACTCGGACTCGGTTTGTTGATCCATTATAAAGCCTATGATCACCGATTTAGGTGATTTTCATTAGAAAATATGTCAAGATTCACACTCTGAATTTCAGACATCATAACGTTAAAATGTTTAAACATTTAAGTCACTTTAAATATATTTTGTTCAGTTTTCAAGTCTTAAAATCATTTCAGCCTAAACCTGCTTCCTGGAACAGGCCCCGGTTGTTGATCAACTGTTGCGGCGAACCAGTGGGCGAATGAGGAAAACACCAAAAAAATCACCAGCTCACATGTTCATCTCATCCCCTGCACACATATACGCAAACACTAAAGTACAACTCAAACCAAAGCAATACATAAATGGCCACAGCCAGATGTAGGTACAAATACAAATACTGCATTACTGTACTTGATCAGACTCACTTCTAAATTTGTTCCTAAAGTATGAAAATTTTAGGTAAAACAATATTGATGAATCACTGATTGGTGTGTGAAACATTCGTACACACGATTTACACACTGTAAATGAGGCCCAGTGTCAGGTCACAGGACATTTTGTAATTATTGCAGGGTCTGTAATTATTACAGGGTCTTACAATATAAAGCACCATGAGGTGACTGCTTGTTGTGATTTGGCGCTGTATAAATAAAACTGAATTGAATTTTATCATTAGCTGTATCTCTTATTCAGATACTCTTGCAGAAAATGGATTTCAGTACGATACTGCCTATAAATGGAATGAGCTACAAAAACTATAATAAGGTATTCCCTGATTTCTTTGGAACCTTTTAAAAGGTTATATTTATTTATCTGCAACTCCTCTTGTTTTTCTTGATCTGTAATTTATAATGTTTTATTATGTTTATTATGTAGCTGTCTGTCTGAACATTTGTTTGTTTTAGTACACAGGATCAAGAGATCTCAATGAGATTGCCTGTTTAAATAAAGAATTTTATAATAATAGAGGTTAAGCACACAATATAGGCTCAAGGCAACAAAACTGCTGCTGACAAAGTAGCAGAATGTGAACGTGTTTGAGAGGAACATTGTTGTACATTAAAAGTTCTGTATGAATGTATGTGTGCTTTAAGAGCTTAGGTCAGTAAAACTGAACGAGAGCTAATATTCTAGTATATTTGAAGCCACAAGGGAAAGTCAACAAAAACACAGACTGTAAGGTAACAGCTATCACAACTCTGTCATTAAGACACATGGAAATTCTGATGGATTATAACTGCGCATTTGATTAAATTGACGTTTTTATTCCTTCATCTGCAGTCTTGGTGGTCTGTGAGCAAGTAAAGAACAAATATAACAATTCAAGTGCAGTTTTAGTTTACATCAAATTTGATATGATCGTGTGGAGTGCACATTGAGGACCCCAAAGCAGACGCATGAAGACAGACAGGGCTAAACTGAAAATGAGTCATTTATTTGGGCTGAAGGCAAGTTTAAAAAGAGAAAGCAGAAAACGATCACAAAAACTTTCCTCTATCTTGGGCTGTAGAATCCCGTTATCCCCTCATTTGTGCTTGCTTGGTGAATTAACTTCAATCAATCTTTCAACCAAACAAAAGTCACACACACAGATGCTTAACAATAATGGAAGGAGTATCTGCCTCCTTAAAAAAACAGGATGACACATGTTGTTGAAACATGGTCTCCATTTGTTAACTCCTTAAAAATAACTCTAGCATCCTGATTTTTGCCTGTCAACGAATACCTTAATGTACTTTGCTAATCATCTTATTATTATAAATTAGATGGGGAGACCTTTCCTGGGGATGGGGGACCCTGGTGTCTTTGTCCAGCATGAGATGGCCTCCAGGTGATTAGTTGTGTGAAGCCTGGCCACGTACGTGGTGGGCATGATTCCTCCCCCTTCGGTTCCGGGGGATCTCAGGGGGTTTGGGGCGGTGCCTTCGGCCCCCTGCATCTCTCCTTCCTCCCCCCCTGCTGTCTCTCTCCTCTCCTCGGTACTGGTGGCTCCTGGGGGTGGGGATTGGCCTGGTGGGTCTGTCCGTGTCTCTCCGGGGGGTGGCTTGCGATGGTGTGTGTGTGGGGGGGGTGTCCTGTTGGCAGTGTGGGGGATCCGTTTTTGCATCTGTGGGCTCGGTGGGGGTGATGTGGACATTGGGGGCAGTGTGGCTGGGGGATGGGTGAGGGTGGATAGATCTTGGTGGCTGGGCTTTGTGGCTCTCCCTTTCCCCTATCCTTCCCTTTCTCTGCCCCCCCCCCCCCGCCGCCGCCGTTGTGCGGACCCCGGTGTGGGGGGC
>JAVDPK010002158.1:82212-98574 GCA_034780415.1 Cichlasoma orientale
CAAACATGGGGAGATAGGTGACTGTGGCCATGCTGCCCCCTTCTGGAGGTGCTGCCATTAAAAAGACGGAAACAATAGCGAAAACATAATAGGACAGCTGAGGGGGAAAAAAAAAATCATCTCATATTTTGCCCAGTAGGGGCACCCTGATGACGATGATAGTGATAAAAATCTAATAAAAAAATTAAAAAAAAAAAAATCAAAAATCAAAAATATAACATTAACAAGTTGCATAGATAAAACACACTCCCCCAGCAGAGAATCTATACTGCAGTTAAACATGGCGTCAATAAAAGAATCGCTTCCAGCCAGTTAAACAAAAACACATAACCTGGTTGGGAGCAATATAACCTGGTTGAATGCATATTGTGCATTCAACGTGTCCCAGAGCCCCTTTTCCTTCCACTCATGGGTTTGCAGAAATCACGTGAAAAGAATACACAAAACATCTGGATTACGTTTTCGTTATCAATCCAATCAGCTGCTAAAAGCTCTTCCTACGTTCGAATATCCGTCATCACGGTGTCAGCATGACAAGGCCTCCCACAGCTCATGGGATTTTATGTTTAATAGGAAGCCCATAATGGTCCTTCGAGTTCCCCCTTTTCCTCTTCTTCCCCCTCGTGTTCACGCTGGTCGCCATTTTGCTTCCTGTAGCCCCGCCAAATCAAACGTGAACAGGACCGTCACGAGATCGTGCGTGTACATTGTGAACAAACTTGGCCGTGCACAGTGGTAGATTACAAATTATTGTAATATACTAATATAGTGCAGCAATCTAGCGAGAGAAAAAAAGAACCTGTGTCTGGTATTGACGACGGGGTGGAGCGTGCGGGGTGCGCACTCCTCAGAATGGCGCAGCGCCGGGCGATCAACCGCTGGTTAGAACCCCGAGAATCATGTAAGTCTGCTGGTGTTATTTCCAAATACTAAATTTCTGGTATCACGACATCCCTGTAACATATAAACATTCATTTAACACACAACACAGTTCTATTAAGCAGCATTTTGACAGATGTTAATATGAGATATATGCAATATCTTTAATACTCCAAAAAATGAAACTATATAAAAGTTGTTGTGTGTGTGCATACTGCTGAGAAAGGGCATGATGAGGTAGATTTGCTGTATGTTCAAGTGTATGTGCTTGTTTGTGTGTGTGCGTGTTTGAGTGTGCTAGTGAATAAATGTGTGGTTTTAAGCCTTTAAAAGGAGTGATGGCTGCACTGAAGAAAAGCGAGGATATCAAACTTCACAGAACTGAAGTTTGTTCTGTGCTTTGATGCAACGTTTCCTGCTGCGGAACACAGACGTTCTGAGGGTGTACATGTTAATGATTAATGTTAATTGCTGATGTGAAATGTTCAACATCAGCTCAAACATCCATAAAGGTGCGCTTGTACGGCACATCAGTGCATCCACACGGTGAGTAACAAAGTTTCGGTACAGCTCTCAGCAACAGTCCCAGTTTCCCATGTGGTGCCTTGAGAAAATGAAATACCCACCCCTGCTCTAACCTCTCACGCTTTGGTATACAATAGAACTTCTCATAGTGTACAAGTTAAACTCACACACCCCCAGTTACAGCTCAGTGCTTTTAGTAGTATTATACCAACACTTGTGTGTAGCCCATGCCTGGTATCCAAGGAACTGAGGACGAAGTGGATTAACTTTTTTTGTAAAGGCAACGTCCCCACGAGAAAAGGAAACTAGGACGCATTTAGCATAACAATCAAGTGTCATATCTGTTTCTTCTCTCCTGCTTTCTGTGCCCACATCAACTGTATTTGAATTCAGCCAAGATTACAATAAAGCTGTTTTGTTTTTTTGTTTGTTTGTTTTTTACAAGCTTTCCTGTTTCTGTTGTCAAGACAACTGTAGAAGCATGGAATAGAAACACAAATGTTGTCCATTAAGATTAATGTAATTAAGCCATTTTCCAGTCCGCTTCTCTTCCACAGCTAAGTCCCAATTTTATAACAGAAGTTTTCTGGTAAAATCTGCTTTCAAATCAGTTATATTCTTGGCTGTTTTATGATGTCAGCTATATTCACTTGTAAAAAGACCACTCAGAGAGAAAGTTTAATATTGCATGAGGCTAAAGCTTCCTGTTAGCAGACACACTGATGACGTGTAGCTGACAGATCTTTAGAGGTCCAAGCCAGCTACATATGTAACAAACATCACCTCGCTTTCAAACTGACAGCTTTCAGGGAAGAAGACACGGGAGCTTAAACAGTGTGTGGCACACAGAGGGTGAAACGACAGCATGCAGCAATGCACAGTGTAAAGCAAGCGAGTTTTTAATATTATAGCATGCAAACCTTTTTTTTTACCCCTTCAAAATAGCTGGGTCACCAAAGGGCAGGTGTTAAAAACACTGTCCCTGGTGAGAACAATGTTTCACTTGACAAGGAGGAATCTAAAACGCACCCTCTTAATTTTTAAATACAATCGTGCAGCTGTTTATTTTTATTTACCCTGTAAGTCATATATAATACTGATCGTGATCTGATCTTTGCCAAAGATGGACCACAGCTCACTGTGTTGTATCATCCATCTATAAGTGCAGGGACCACTTCATTCCATACATTTACTTAGAGTAGAAGGGAACACGTACACAAACTATTTGTTAAAACGTTGCCACCCTGGCTGACAGTTTTGATTCGTGTTTGACGAGGTAAGGTAACCTAAATAAAAGCATGCGCATATTAGTCAGCTGACTTAATAAATGCTGTTAGCATGCATGGCGAATCCATCATGCCAGACAGAAATACCAATTTCTTATTGTTCAGCTTGAAGAACAAAAGGCACAACAGCCCTACATGTCTAAGATATTTTACACATGGCCGGAACCGCTTCATAACTTCGGGGTGGAAAAAGGATGTCGGGGGTTTAGTGTAGGTTAAATTTCAGGTTATCTGTTCATTTCCACGGAGCTCATCCACCACCATAGACCACAGTCCGAGGGGGTTGCGAACAGGAACTGCTAATCTTCCACCTATCGAGACGAGCCTTGCACCTGCTGTGACTGTGACCCAGGGTACGAGCAGCTGTCTAACCGAGTGAGATGTATGACACCGGCCGGACGGGCCCGGTGGTGTTCACGCGCCTACAAGTTACCTGAACCGTATTTGACGTCGTGGGAGTGCAGCCGGACGTTGTGTCTGGTGTTGAGCAGTTTCACCAGAGAGCCGCAGGTCACGTAGTTAAGCTCCGACTCTCGTCCTTCACAGCTGGACCACAGCAGCAGAAGGAGCAACGACCTGACGAGTCCGCGGACAGCATGAATCATCTCCATCTTTGTGTCTCTGCTGTCATGACCGCACACGAACGGGATTAACAGCAAGATGCAAACGCTGTTACTCTCCGCCAATCACCGCTTGACAAGTCCTAAAATACGGAAGTGAATGTCGACACGTGATTGGTCAGAGTATGCATATGTGCCAATATGTGGCGCGGATGTAGAAGTTCTAGTAATTTACCTTCCTCTTGTGCTCTATGGAGAATTAATACAGAAGCAGTTACGTGGCTCAGAAAAAGAGATTATCCACACTTTGCTTTCTCGGCCAACATGTGAGATGTCTTGATCAAGTCTAGTCCACTCACATAGACATTAGCCATCAGCATTACACCATCTCAAATGGAATGAGATAAAATTTACTTTTGCCATAAAAGATGAGTTTGGGTAAAATCTGGGGCTGGGTGATATGGACCAAAAATAATATCTCGACATATTGTAGCTGAACGGTGATATATGATATATATCTCAATATTTTTTCTTCCTAAAGGTATAAACAAAAAGGCACTTCTGCGTCAAAGTTAAATGTCCCAAATGTCACACAGGCACTTTTATTAACATTCAGCTGCAGATGTACATGAGAAATTGCTCAAAAGTAAACTATTGGCATATTTAAATAATAATGCTCCTCAAATAAATTAATACTTTTTTCCTCAATAACAAAAGATTCACAGCTGTGCTATTAAAATGTAAACAGAAAAGATACAGTGCAAAACCAGCAAAAGGCTGACTTGTTCTTTAAGGGGACATATCATGCTGTTAAATCCTTCCTTTTCATATGTAAACCATTCACTTGTGGTCTATATAAAGTGAACTGCAATGCTTTGGTCTGAATTCCTCATTATTGCAGTTCCACAGTTTACGACATTCAGGGGAAAATGGGCTTGTGTTATCACACGTGTTTCTAAAAAACATTTTTGACCTTTAAATAGTTCTAATAAGTGAGTTTTTGTTTGGTTTTTTTTGCACTAAAATGACCTTAATAAAATAAAATAATCTTAATAAAATGTTAGTTTAAAAATCATCTTATGTCACCCTCTGAGGGAACACAGCAGTTTGGTGTAAGAACTAAAAAAACCGAGGATTCAGACGTGAGAAGAGGCAGTGAACGCATCGTGAGGCTGGCTAGACTGGCCAGGTGAGTTTCACCGCGGCGGGGATGTGGGATCAGTTTTCTTTTCCGACTATTAGCGTCACTTTTCCTGCTGTTGATAGCGATGCCTGACCTGAGATCAGTATGAAAGTGTGAGCAGACAAAGGCAGGGTGACGGGCAGGACTGCTACCTGTGCCACAGGAAAAAAAGAAAAAAAGAAGGCGACAGTAATCAGCAGGTAGGTCAGCGTCCACATACCGGATTCGTTTTTATTTTTAATGAAAGGAAAACAAACTTAGTAGGCTGAGGAGACGGCTATGAGACGGCAGAGTTCCTCGGTATAAAATGCCGTTTTTGTCTTAATTAATTTGGTGAGAGTTGTGGCAGGTGGCTCCGTGCGCACCTAGTTTCGGCCAGCGTGATGTTATTTCATCGGGCTTTCTAGAACCTGAGGAAATGTTTGGACAACTGTATCTTATTTCACAGTAAGCCATGATGGTAAAAAAGCTCGTATTCTACTGGATGTGTGAGCTTGACTTTGGTCTAAAGAAACTAAATGTATCAGTTTGAGTCCTGAGCAGCGTAAGAGCTTTAAGGTTCCGTCTGTTCTGTTAACCCTGATTTGTGAAGGCATCCTCACATCAACTTCACAATGTCTGGATGCAGGCTTATCTAATAGGTGTGTTAAATAGTATAGATATGCAATTTTTGTGGTGTTCTAAAACATCACAAAGGCCAGACAAAGTATATTTTGTGGTCCTTTAGGCTCTCGGTATAAAGGCTGGGACCCTTTAAATCAAGAGTCTGAGCTAAGCTCTGTAATAACCGCAAAATGATTTGGATTACAAATCTCTCTCTCTCAGTCCTTCAGTCACTCATTGGTGAGTACTGGAATCCTGTTTGAGAGCAAGAGAAAAAACTTCCTATTGTGCAATGATCTGCGCCATTATGTGAATATTCTAGACATTTACTGAAAGCAACAGAAACACAAAGTTATTGCTCAATTGCTTGAATGTTTTCTACTTAAAAAATAAAACAAAATGGGATCAGTTCTAGTCACTTTACTCATGAAATTAGCTGTTCCTCACTGCTTTGCTACAGTTCTCTTAACCTTAATGGCAGTTAAATTTACTTCAAGTGGAAGATGGCGTGTGTGAGTTTAAGAATACTTTGGCAACCCGTGTCCTCTGCTGAAAGTGCCTACAGTGTGAGCATCAAAATTAGGGACTTTAGTAATGGAGAAAAAGACCTGAATTACATTTTCCTCTACATCATGTGGTCAGCTGGGTGCTTGTGTGTCGCGTTATTAGGGAAGAGATGGCATGAGGATGCGTAATGGAAAGAGGGCAGGTCAGCAGAGGCATTGCTCCGGTCAGTGTTCTGCAAGGAAACGTTTGCTACTTAATGTTTGCAGTATCCCCTGATGACAGTGACCTTTTTCAGCACGATAATCTGACATCGCTCAGGAATGCTTTGAGGAACATGATAACGAGTCTGAGGTGTTGATTTGGTCTCAAAATGGCTTAAAAGATTTTGGGGAAATATTACGTCTGTTATCTTTTTAGAAGACATGGTTGCAGTTACATCTAAACCAAATACAGACTTCTAAAACTAAGTTTTAGTGTAACCAAATCAAAGCCCAGACGTGAACCTGTGGAGATGTGGATGTTTACTGATTTCAGAAATGCACTACTTCACTACTGCAGCAAACTTAAGGACTTAACTGCTGCTGCCAATCAAGTGAAGAAGCAAGGGCACCCACCCACTGGCAGATGTGTGGGTGCCCTATATAATATATGTTTTGAATTTGACTTAATTAAAGGAATTACATGTCATTCTGGATTAGTTTCATCCAATTGTGTCATCTGATCATCTACTGAAGTTTGTTGCCATAGCTGATATTAGCCGTTATTCTCCTAGACAAATATTAAAAAATACAGTACTGTCATGATTTATAGAAAGCAATGAAAGTGTCTCAGTGAAGCTGCAAAGAGTGGAGACAGTGAAGGTAGATGAGTGTAAACATGTGGGGTCAACCATCCAAAGCAACAGACGAATGAAGAAGAGAATGCAGGCAGGGTGCAGCGGGTGGAAACGAGTGTCGGGGGTGGTGTGTGACAGAAGGATAGCAGCAAGAGTGAAAGGGAAGATTTACAGGATGGTAGTGAGACCTGCTATGATGTATGATATGGAGACAGTGGCACTGGAAAAAAGACAGGAGGCCAAACTGGAGGTGGCAGAGCTGAAGATGTTAAGATCTTCATGGGGGAGTGACCAGTTTAGACAGAAATGAGTACATCAGGGGGACAGCTCAGTATGATGCTGAAAATGGAGCTGCCTGGCAGAAGGAAAAGAGGAAGATCACTTCATGGATGTATTGGAGGAGGACAGGCAGAGGGTTGGTGTGACAGAGGAGGACAGTAGGGATAGGGTGAGATGGAAGCAGATAATCTGCTGTGGCGCCCCCTAAAGGCACCAGCTGAAAGAAGAAGAAGAATGAAACTAAGTCCCATCTTTTATTAAACTGGCAATGATACTTTAAAGCCACTGTGAGTCCAGTTATTGGTAGTATGCCATTTTAATCCTCTCTATTTGTCTTGACAGTGAAAGTTCTGATGTCTTCAGGAGGCTCCAGATTCGACCGGGTGAGGGAGATGCCATACTATGACCAGGTCCCTGAAGGTTCCTGGTACGGGGACGCTGCCTTACCTCCACCCCCACCAAACCTGCATGGGACAGTGCCAATTGTCAGCTTAGACTCCCTCCCCCCTCCCCCTTTACCTGAGCAGCCACCTATTGGACCTGAAGCTTTCTATCCCCCCAGCGATGATGAGCCAATGGAGGGAGACTGTGATGCTATGGACATTAAGCCAGTCCGCCGCTTCGTCCCTGAATCTATCAAGAACTTTTTCCGTGGCAACAGCGGTAACCGAGGTAGCAAGGGTCAGTCCGTCCCCCCTCCTCCACAATCTGTACCGCCCCCTCACTCCCCTGCTCCTTCATCCAGAAAGAGTGCTAAGAGCCACACCACAGCAGGAGTCCCCTGCTCACCTCCACACTCTGCCCCTCCATCTCCATCCTTGCCACACTATGGTGGCTCTGGAAGCAGCTACACCTGCCAAAAGGAGCGAGATGGACTGCTGCTAGGTGCTGAAGCATGCGATTCTGTATCTGCAGTGCCTACCAATCTCTCAGTTCAGACCTACCAGGAGCGGGTGGAAGAATATCACGCGCGTTACTCCTACATGAAGTCGTGGGCTGGTTTGCTGAGGATCCTGGGCTGTGTGCAGCTGCTGCTTGGAGCTGCAGTGTTCGCCTGTGTCTGCGCTTATGTTCACAAGGACAACGAGTGGTTCAATATGTATGGATACTCCGGGCCACAGCTGTTTGGAGGGCTTGGTGGAGGTGCAGCTGCATTTGGGTCTGGGGGCTTTTACTACACAGGCCCCAAAACACCTTTTGTTCTAGTTGTGGCTGGCCTTGCATGGATAGTGACAGTTATTCTGGTTGTTCTTGGGATGACCCTATACTACAGAGCCATCCTTCTAGACTCCTCTTGGTGGCCTCTAACAGAGTGCGCCATAAATCTGGTGCTGGCTGTGCTCTATTTGGCCGCAGGGTCGGTGTATGTGAACGACACAATTCGAGGAGGGCTGTGCATGATGCCAGTCTTCAACAACGGAGTGAATGGCGCATTCTGTCGCACTGAGGCTGGCCAGACAGCAGCTATCATCTTCCTCTTCATCACCATGGCGCTCTACTTTATAAGTGCAGGAGTGTGTGTGAAGCTGTGGAGGCATGAAGCAGCCAGGATGAGGAAAGAGGGGCTGGCACAGGAGGTCTGACACACACACACACACACACAATACATTTCCTAGCACTAAAATAATAATCATAATTAAATGCCTAACACAGTCCACAGTGTGGACTTTAAGCAGCAAGCAATCCAAACCTCGCAGCAACATATGAATGACTAACCCCGTGTTGTAGATAGTTACTGATCATCAGGAAGTGCAGCCACCTCTATAAAAGCAGAAGGTTTGGCAGTTTGCATTCAGGTGTGTGTTAACACAGTGACAAGGAGGCAAGAAATCAGCAGTGATCTTAAAGAAGCAACTGTTGCTGCCCTTCAATCTAGAAGGGATTTAAGACCGTTTCAAATAATCTGAAGTTATATTAGAAAAACGCTGATCAAGTATGACTTGTTCGGAAGGGTTGGGAGGAGAAGCCACAGCTTAGGTTTGCAAAGAGGTTATATTTACCTAATTTCAATAAATTTATCTTTATCTTTTTCTGTTACAATAGCTGAGAACCATTGGATCATCACTCCCACTCGCTATAGTAAGTATCAAAGTGTTTTTTAAATGGTCCAGCAGGCACCGAGGTGCACACAGCACACGTGAACTGAACATGCGTCTGTTTACTTGCTGCAGCTCGACGCAGACTCCAGGGCATCAGAGCGGACTCCCCTCCCCACCATCCAACCGGATCTCATGGATGCTCCAAACAGCTTAAAAGCTGCTCCTCATTTGACACTACAGCCAGAGATCCTCCGAGGTCACATCCCAGCAGGACACATCCCCAAACCTGTTGTCATAGCCGATTACGTGGCGTGAGTATTACCTTCCAGGTCTCATCTTCCAAGTGTGTATTTCTGTGTTGGACAGGAAGGCCCTAGTTCAGATTTCTTGTGCATATTTGACATACAAATCTCAAATACTGATTAAATACAGTCCCTGATTTTTGTCGTGGTGTTTTGACAGAAATAAAACCTTCGCCTGCAGCAGTGAAATTATTACTAATGTATTTTGCTTGAATTGGTATTCTGGGAGACCAGTGACGCGTTTATTTATTTTTCAGACATGACTCAAAAGATTAGTTCTTGAGCACACTCCTGTGCAGACTGTGTGACTTATGGCTCGTCCACAAAAAGTGGGTCAGCTTGAGAGAAATGAGATCTTTCATGGTTTTGCTGTCAGTAAGACAACAATTGAAGATGCCGACTTCAGCTAGTTTTGCTTAATTTAGAAGTGTGTTCGAATTAACTGTCTGCTAAAGCATGCCCAGAAATCAGATGGTAGTAGCAGTTTGAGACGAATGTAAAATAGTTTTGAAGTGAAAACAGATGACATGAAGGTTAAGTGGCTTTTAGGAAACTCTGTAGTATGCGTTGTAGCCAGTAGCTGAAGTAAACAGCAGAGGGGTTAAAGGAATAAACTAAAGGAGGGGTTGTGCCACCCCCATTCAAACACCTCTTAGACACATTTAGCCGGCATGTGAATGTAACCAGTGGTCCAAGAAGTGCTGTCTCCTTTGCTGTTTTTACAGGAAGTATCCCAGCATCCGCTCAGATGAGGAGAGGGACCAGTACAAAGCTGTGTTCAATGACCAGTACGCCGAGTACAAGGAGTTGCATGCTGAGGTCCAGGTCATGGCCAAGAGGTTCGAAGAGATGGATGAGATGATGCAGAACCTTGCGTCCCGGCCTTCCAGCGAAATGGTAAATTTACTAACACACACACACACACACACACACACACACACACACACACACACACACACACACACACACACACACACACACAAAATTGTATTATATTGTTGTATTGTACAGAAAAACTACATCCAGTAACGTGTGTCTTGTTTCAGGAGAAGGAGCGGATAAATGGGATTTTAATGGAGTATCAGAAGAAGAAGGCTGTGAGTATACAGTACATTATAAAGTGTTTGTCTTCCTGAATGGGCTCCTGAGGAGATAATTCTGTTTCTATAGAAGGTTGCTACCCCTTCATGTCTCTGCTAACAGCAATATATTAAAGGGCTGCCCCACTGATATTCTTTTGTGCTTCCATTCCTTTGGGGACCTGCTTTTGTTTGTTTGTTTGTTTGTTTGTTTTTCACAGAAAGCTCCTGCAGAGAATTAAATAAACCAAAAAAAACAACAACAACAAACTAACCCCTGCATAGGTCCATACGCTCATAAAACCTCATCATTTCTTCAGAAATAATAAATAATACCACACATTCACACAAAATACGAACTGAGTATTATACTGATAAATAAATGTAACATCTAATATGAAGTCACAGGAATGCAGTTTGTTCATGTGTTAGCAGGCTTACACAGAAATGCAGATTTTTGGATGGAAGCAAACTCAAACTTAGATAAATGGCAGTGGAAGTCTAAAAAGCCCAACTTGGGACCACCAGCAGGACCACTGCGTGTCGCCGTTATTGCAAACGTTCTGCCTGGTTTCCTAATGATTGTGTGGTTTACTGAAACATGTGTAAAGAAATGCACTCAGTTGTACTGCTTTCTGTTTTTCTTGTCAGGACCCGGGGTATTTGGAAAAACGAGACAGGTGTGAGTACCTGAAGAGCAAGCTTTCTCACATCAAGCAGAAGATTCAGGAGTACAACAACAACATGGACTACAATGATAGCAACTAAGCTGTACATCTGCCGCTATGTTAGAGAGTGTGTTCTGCTGCAACAACAGCGGGACTGTGGTATAAATAAAAATGAAGTTTGTCCCTTCCAGGTTAAAAGTCCCCTTGTTACTGGTGAACCCATAATTCCTGAAGATAGATGTGACATTATCATATTGAAACAGGTGGAAAGAAGAATCACCGTCACAGTGGAAACATCATCTGGATGCTTCCTCCTTATAGGAGGAATGGAAAAAGTGAGCGTCATAATATAACACACAGAACTCCATGATGATAGTTTAAAGGAACATTTTGGGAGGTGTCTTTTTTTTTTTTTTGGAGCTGTTTCAGAGATTGGAAGATGGAAATGTCGGATCTTTAACCAAGCTTAACAACAGAGACTCAAACAAAAGAGATTAAACCTTCTTGTTGGATGTTGCTATAGAAACTTTGATCCAGTTCATTTGTTACATTTGTTTATGTGCAAGATGACAACACAGAGACACAAACAGGATGTCAGAGTCACAACCAGCTCGAGGAAGGAGAGGCTGACTCGATGTTAAAGTTGTGTGATCGGAGCGCTGCGGCAGACTGAGGTGTTGGTGTTTCTTCTTTAAGCTGCTTGTGTGTAAGGGTGCAGGTGTGTTACACTGGACTTGCTGGACACTCGTATTTTCTTCTGTCCACATAATCAACTCTGTCAGACACAATGTGAACATTTTTAGCAGTAGGCATGAATGGTCAGCCGCTCTCTGGTACTGAAGACACAATGCTCAATAGAACTGGTTTTCTCTGCACACTGTTGTGTTTTGTGTATATTTTAGTTTGGTGTCATATGTGGTGTGTGCTACTGCTTCATGCCAATGAAGAACCTTTCTAGATATTTGTATCAGACTTTGCATTTAAACGTGAAACCTTTGTTCAGAACATGGATGTGTGTTCAAAATTTATATATTTTTTTTATCTAATGTAAATTCTGCTTTATTATTTGTACAACTATGAATATGAGTTTGCCATAACAAATGTGTGTTTATAATTTGCTGGCAGGGTGTCCAATGGTTAGCGCTGCCACCACAAATAAATGAATCTTGGCACCTTTTCAGTGCTTGAAGTTGAAAGTTAGAGGCCTCCGTGACCCTCTGGGATCCTCTTCCATTGCTCCATGGTGCTCAGTGGTCCATTGTAGGTGGTTTTGGCCTTAGGCTGAATGAGCACGCTGACCTCTCTCTGACCTCGGCTCCATATACAGCAAACTGTCTTCTGGTACCTTTTCTGTCATAACCAGCTTTAAGGGAATTTGTGCTACAGCATCTTCTTTTAGGGCGAGGTTTTTGCTACACACTGACATTAGCCTGTAGTCAGTTCATTTCCTCGGAAAGCCTTTTATGTGCTCCCCAAACACCTGCTGCTTTGGAGATGCTCTGACCCAGTCATAATTTAACCTCTGCTTCCAGTTCATCAGCTAAGAGCTGACTGCCTGCTTGCTGCCTAATATACCCCACCATTCATAGTGGCCATTGAGAGAATGGTAATCATGCCACCTTTTAATGCGGTGCTTTTAATGTTGGGACTGATCTGTGTAATCTGATTAATGAGCTAATATCCATGCTAGAAGTGCATACCTGTTGTGATTTTGCAAGGACATTGTTGCTGCAGCAACCTTTTTCTGGACAATCAATGTTTAATCAAATTTCAGTTGACTTTTAATTTGAAATTGATTTCCTGCAGTAGTTGCAGTAGTACTGATAGACGAGGTAAACACCTCAGTAGATTCAGGAGGATTTCTTGAGGCCTGGGCGGACTAGACCAACAGCTCTTTTTGTAGACACACTGAGCTGCAGCTCTGCCAGCCTGCTAAAATGGATTCTGCACAGTGGCTCTGCCTGGAGAGCAGGTTTTGCTGGCCTCAGGTATGAGCGGTTTTCCCCTTCAGGTTTTGCAACACTGAAGATGTTTTGTGGTGATGTTTTGCAGCAGAAACACTGGATCGTTTCAGTTACATTACGTAAGTGCACGAGCTTCCAGTGTAGCTTTTTTTTTTTTTTAGATGTAAATTAAGAGGTTGTGGCCAGTGTGGCACGCTCGGGATTTGCATTTATCCAAAGTAACCTTTTAACCGGCACCAAATGTATTTTGGTTTCACACGAGTATGAGAATTTTTTTTTTTTTAGCAGTCCTCTTTGCTGATCAAACTCCATTTGTAATTTTATTTTATACGTTGACAAAAAATAACGAAAAGGCAATTTGTGCAGTTTGGCGAATGGCACACTGAGTTTTCTTCTTCCTGTTATTATTTATAGTCATAAACACTTTCCACTCAAATAAAAAACTCTGAGCTCGCAAAAACTGCGCGTGAAAGAAGCAGAGACTCGGGATGTGGAATTCCTGGAAGAGCAAACGATGCGGTGCGTTCCAGATGCAGGCCCGGAGGACAGGTTAGTCCTGTTTACAACGACGAGGTGACCACGTGATGAGCAAACACCTGTGGGCGCGTCTCTGTGCATCCTGAGCGCGCACAAACTGTGTGTGTGTGTTTGCGTTCATTAGAGTCCTTATTGTGTTCATCGGGAGCAGACGGTGCATCACACAAGGTAGGACCATTTAAAACTTGAAGCTTGATTTTCCGGCGAATTTTAAGAAAAGATAAATTAATTCCAAAACAATTATTTATAGTGGTCTAAGAAATATGGGCCTATTTGTGGAAATGAATTTCTATTTTGCTGCATTGCGTTCGTCGAGCGTTTCGCAACTACATCTATTTTCAATGTTCTAAATGTGGTTCATGAATATAATATTTGGCCGACAAAGCGTGAAAACTGGGACTTGGAAACTCCTCTAATGTGGGGCTTAGTGAAGGAGGCCCCTGGCAGCCAGCACGCGCTGTGTACTTAGTGTAGTTTCAGTCCAGCGGATCAGCCGCTCATGTTGAAAAGTTTCTTTCCCCACAAACAAATCAACAGGTTACAGGTTTCCCTCCTGAAGCCAGGTCGTGTTTAGTTGCCTTTTACACGGTAATGCTTTTAGGCAGGCAGGTATGAAAGGTCAGTAGTTTGTGTCTAACACGGACAATCAAATTCATCATTTAAAAAAAAATTTTTTTTTTTAATAATCTCTGACCCTAATTGTCAGAGTAAGGCATTTAATAAACTATTAGCACTAATATTAATCATTTCAAATCACACCACGCCCCACATTTCATTACATTTTAAGTGTTGGCTATTTTTGAAAAGTAGGCATCGCCTGATTTAGTCGGTTATTCTTAAGACAACTTTAGAAAAGAAAATAGAAATGAATGCGTGCGAGTTAGGAAATCTCCATAAACGCATTTCTCAGACGCGGCTGTTCTGCTGGGTAACAAAGGGCTGGTGGCTGGTATGTTGCACCACAGGGAAGGTCATCTGCTTTGATGTTTATCACTTCTTGTACGTTTTCCTACTAGAGAGTGCAAGTTGGACTTCAGCATGCCGAGCAACAGACACAGCTACCACACTGGTAGCAAACAGTAAGTTGACTTCCATTCATCCTTCACTAACCAACAGCTTCACGCAGACACACTTTTAGGTGAACTAGCTCTTAGTTTACATTTTCACCTGCTTCATATGTTGATTTGTTGATTGAGCTGACTGAAGCTTCAGTGCAGTGTTTATTTTCAGTATACTGCTGTAAAAGTTTTCATGTTGGGACCACTGCCTCAGAATTCAATGCTTTGAAAAATCTTTTACTCTTCACATTAAATTTAAAATGGTACAAAGATGACATATCATGCAAAGTGACAAATGTATTCTTTTTTTAGCAGTTTTTGCTTGTTTTTGAATTGCCAGCAACATATTTTAAAAAACTTTGAATAGGAGCATCAGAGGACATTTGCCGTTAAAATTTTAGGGATTCAAAAATATCATTTAATTTTCACTGGGAACTATTTGTGCACATCCCATAATTTCAGAAGTACAGATGGAGAACTTTCACCACTCAAAGTGTGGATTTTATCATCGACTATAAATAATGTTGATAGTCAGGGAATCCAAATAAATCTGTATGTGCAAGGGACAAGGCTGTAAACACATGCATAAAGGCTGTGATCTTCAGGCTATCAGGCAGTGCTGCGTTAAAAACACACGATTCTGCAGTGAAAATCACAAACCGTCCTAAACGGTTCATCGCTGCATCCACAAATGCAAGTTCAGGCTGTCCTGCCATCAAAATGTTAAACTCTCTTTGAAAATTTTGGATGCTTCATCCTCCAGGCTGAGGAGAAAAAATAGACTATCCTTCTTTTTATTAGCCACACGATTCAAAGGCCTACATTAATGTAGAAAAATGGCTACATTAATATTGCAGACCTCGTCATGAAAGCCCTTGCTTATTTCATCAAAACATATTCCAACAGCCTGGCTCTGTCTGGGTGCTAAACCTGTCATCTGTTAGAACGTTAGTAACGTTTCTTATAAAGCCTTTGTAGTCACAAAGCACTGTGCACCAAAATGGAATAAAATTAATAAAAGGACTATCAAGAGACACGATAAAAATATAAAAGATAATTATAAAACAATTTGCAGACAGAAAACAAAAGTAAGCAGATATCACAGAAGATCACAGGGAAGATTCATGGATGCGGTGCAGGAGGACATGCAGAGGATTGGTGTAACAGAGGAGGATGCTGGGATAGGATGGAGATGGAGGCAGATGATCCACTGTGCCTAACCCTACAGGGAGCAGCCAGAAGAAGCAAATATCAGTAAGAATCCCAACAGAAAGCCTGACTGATTTCATCCAGACTTTCTGTTGGGGTTCATAAGACGCCAAACAAACTTTGCCATCTTATAAATGCAAAAATGCTGCAGTTATGAAAGGTGATGCAAAAGCACTTCCCTGTCTCAACCTTTTTAAAATAACATGTTCCTGGACTCAAATTCAAAACGAGCATTCTGTTTGATTTATGTTCTATGAAAAGTAACCACACTCTTGGAAATGTTGTAGCAAGTGGATAAGTAATCATTAATGAGGTGAGTCATTAGTTTCTGCTCTAAAGGTACACAGAAGGAAACAGAAAAGATATGAAGTAACTAAGTCCATCGTGGTAGCTGTTACTGTGCGTCATCTTGCTATAACTTATTTTAGATGTAGATTGGTTACCTCAACACGAATCTACCCTGATACCTTACAAACAGGTATGTTCTGCCAAAATTATATGGCCATTATTATATTTGCCATTAAATTGTTAGGGATCAAAAAGTACCATTTCATTTTAACTGGGACTGTCTGACTGTTCTTCAAAGATCTGCCCCCATCCCAAACTCAAATGAATTTGCATTGTTGATGTCAACATGTGACATAAACTTTACCTGCCACAGAATGCAGTGGACCTCGTTATTGTTTATTATATAAACAACGTCCACACAAGACTATTTGACGGCTATAGACATCTTTATGTGCTTTCCCGGTTTATAAAGTACCGTGTAGTCCCACACGATTTATCAATCATAGACGCAACAAAAGATGGACGTAGCCACTGTAAGGGCAACCACTGGATTTTGTACAA
>JAVDPK010002158.1:118572-132463 GCA_034780415.1 Cichlasoma orientale
GTGTGTGTGTGTGTGTGTGTGTGTGTGTGTGTGTGTGTGTGTGTGTGTGTGTGTGTGTGTGTGTGCGTGCGCGCGTGCTTTGAAGCGACTGTTGTGTGGTGTAGAAATAAACCTGAATTATCATTCAGTTTCAGGTTTATTTACATCACTTTTCTCTGCCAGCACAAACCCTCCAGGCCTCCAGGATGTCATGTCAGCACTTTGTGTATCTGTAGACCAAAATAGCCACAGACACTTCTGGTTAAAATTATGCATAATATAAACTTTTTAAAAGATTTGAGACAAAAAGGTGAAGATTTTTAATGGTTGCCCTGTGCTTCAGATGCGTCACCTGTATGTGGTGATTGACTGTTCACGAAGTATGGAAGACCAGGACTTGAAACCAAACCGGCTCACCTCTGCTCTGAAGGTAAATTCAGTAGCAGGCCCACTGAGACCCACTCACTGCACACCAGCTTCCATATGATGTGACTGCCTGTAAACCACCCTCTCCTCTCTCCTTTCGTCCTCAGCTCATGGAAGCATTTGTTGATGAATATTTTGACCAAAATCCCATCAGCCAGGTATGTTCATGACTTTTGTGCATATTTAATAATAAACTGTTTGAAGAATTTGTATTTACAGCTGCCCCCTCACACTGTATCAGTTGTCTACCTATGATCTAGGATGTCCTGGTGCTGTGTGCACTTATGAACCCTTATGTTCGAACATATTGATACTTGTGGACAAACTGTAGTTAGCACAGAAGTCCAATAACAGAACACCACTTGTGTTCAGATCAAGCAAGCTGTTCCTCCCAATCAAAGCCCTCCAGGGCTCACTGTCATTGCCTATGTGAGCACTGAAGTCTCCCAGTAGGTCAGTGGAGTCACTAGGTGGGCGTCATTCAGTACCCCACACAGTGGCTTCATGAAGGCTGGGTACTTTGAAGTGTCAGTGCATAAGCACGGACAACAGTCAGGACCTGTTCCCTGACCCAAAGGAGCAGGGAGGCATTTCTCTCATCCGCCAGGAAAAAACCCCAAGAGACTGGTGTTGAGTCAGGGGGGGATCCAAGAATACCCACCCCTCACCAAGGTCAACTCCAGATTGGTACAGAGCCTCTCTCCAGGAGCCTGGATCCAGAGCTCAAGCCATGTGTTGAGGTGTGCCTGACCATCTAGTTGGTATATCTCAACCCACACACCAACTCAGGCTCCTTCCCCACCACAGCGGTGACCTTCCATGTCCCAATAGCCAGTCTCAGCTTCTGGGGATTGGACCGCCAGGGCCTCCGCCCCTGAGTGCCACCCAACACATACTACACCCGATCCCATCATAGATAGTGTGGAAGCTAGTCATTAGGTATTTTCCTAGTTTCTATATGATCATTTCCAGGCATTTCCAGGCCCTCTTTTTCTACTTTTTAAGACTTTCCAAGACTTTGACTGTTACCACTGTATAAATCACTCTTTAGCTAAACCAATAATGTGGTTTTGAAAACCAGCCATATACTCTGTCAGTATTTTGTAGATTAGACAAACAAGCCATGTAAACTATGTAGCGTGATGGAAATATTGTGGATGTTAGAAAAGTTCGACAAAGCATTGCGTTGTGATGGAGACGTGTTTAGGCTGTATTGTCACTATCACCCATTGACTGCTGCATTTTGAAGCTTTAAAGCACAAACACAGTGGACGGGTTCAGTTTGGTGACTTGAGCACTTTGTGTAACCATGTTGTCTTCTTTTAAAGCGCTCTGTAAATAAAGCTGGGTTGGATTGAATAGGACTCAGATTAGCGAAGGTGAGGCCTGGCAGACACTGATTGGTTGTAGCTGCCGGGTTTTGGACACCTGTAAGTCAAAGCAACCACACCTTTAACTTCAGTAAACAGATGGATGACTTAAACCATAGAGCCATCCTTAAGGGGCCACTAGTAGAACTAGTTTTGGGATTTTGGGTTGCTGCTTTGATTATACTTGGCTGTGTGCGACTGTTCAGCAAACATCCAGAGGCTGATGAGTGACTTCACTAAATGAGTTGTTTTGGGGGGGTTTGTTTGTTTTTTAGGTTGGTATTATCACCACGAAGAACAAAAGGGCAGAGAAGCTGACTGATCTGGCAGGTACAGAATGTGAAGATAAACTCAGTGATGAATCAAAGATGTTTGATTTGCCATTAAACCCATACAAAAATGTTGCAGTGCAACAGTGCCGATGATGGCATTGCATTTGTCAGTTAGTAGCAGAGAGCATCATTATATCAGTGTTAATTATTTTTTACCTTATGTTATCTATAATCCTGTACTGTACTGTGATGTGTTGTTTCGTTTATCACCAGGAAATCCAAAGAAGCACATTGCTGCTCTGAAGAAAGCAGTAGATACTGTTTGTGTAGGAGAGCCGTCCCTGTTTAATTCCCTCAACCTGGCCGTACAGACCCTGAAGTAGGTTCAGCCGTGTCGTTGTTTTTGATTAGCTTCTGTAACGAGAGGAGCTCACTGAGATGCTGATTGTCTCTGTGTGAAGGCACATGCCTGGACATACAAGCCGGGAGATCCTGATAATCCTCAGTAGCCTCACCACATGTGACCCAGGCAACATCTATGAGCTGATCAAGGTGAGAGACCGGTTATCTGTGTCATTTGATTAGCTGATACAGTTCAGCTGAGAATTGGTCATTCTCAGCTCCAAAGACAAGACTCGCTCTGTGCTTTGATCTGTGATCTTTCTGACTTAACTTCAGTACTTATTTCCTTCGAGCCATCAACGTGTCTGTTTGACTCCATTCCTACAAGACTGCTCAAAAAAGCCCTATAATTAATTAAAGCTTTGACACCTTTTTGATCAAGCTTATAGTTAGGGCTGGATCTGGTGACCCACCCTTAAGTATGCTCCAGTAGGCCACGGCTGCCGGAGTGTTTCTTCTTCATTCGCCTCTTTTCACACTCTCTGTTTATGCTCCACTCTGTTTTTAATCATTAGTTATTATTAATCTCTGGCTCTCTTCAGCAGTGTGTCTTGTCTCACTCCCAACCAGTCACAGCAGATGGCTGCCCCTCTCTGGTTCTGCTCGAGGTTTCTTCCTGTCAAAAGGGAGTTTTTCCTTCCCACTGTTGCCAAGTGTTTGTTCACAGGGGGTCGTCTGATTTCTGTATTATTGTAGGGTCCTGAGGTGGATTTTGTTGTGATTTGGTGCTATATAAATCAAATTGAACTGCTCCCTCCCCTCTGTCAGACCCTGAAGTCTCTAAAGGTACGAGTATCCGTAATCGGCCTGTCAGCAGAGGTCCGGGTGTGTACAGTGCTGACCAGAGAGACGGGGGGCTCATACCATGTGATCCTGGATGAGAGCCACTTCAAGGAGCTGCTGATGCTACATGTCAAACCTCCTCCCGCCAGCTCCTCATCTGAATGCTCTTTAATCCGCATGGGTCAGTATGTTGAAGCCGTCTCCATCTCTTGGTACTGAATCAACTCATCTCCTGTCACTTTGGGCTTATTGGGATCAATAAATGCAATGGGACTAAACCCCTAACACACAAACAGTGCATGTCGCATTCATCTTTTCATGTACTTAAGCACTATATCTGTATCACATCCACACCTAAGGATGCACCTAATTTAGAATCGCCAGTAAAAGTAACACATATGTCTGTCCACACAGTGTTACAGTGAGAACATGAAAGCTGCACACAGAGAGGCCTTTAGCTGCCCAGGAGACCAACTCCTGCACTTTGGTCCTTTTTTACTAAAATAAATAAAAATTGGTGTTTATTTTTGGCAAACTTCTGTGTCATCTGTAAACAGTTTTTGTGGACTGATAAACTCCCGCGTCTTTAGAAATGCTTTTGTATCCTTTTACTGTTTTTTCTAAGGTTCTTCTGTTCAGGGTTTAGTGACACAAGCATCATACACAGTAACATTACCCTTAAATTTGTCTTGAAACCCTTCTGTGGGCTTTTTTTTTTTTTTTGTGGTTACATTTTGAAATAATTTCTTTAAAAAAATACTGTGTTTGCTCAGGTTTTCCTCAGCACACCATCGCCTCTGTGACTGACCAGGATGCCAAGCCTTCGTTCAGCATGTCGTAAGTACAAACAGTGTTCTTGTAACCACGTGCGGCTAAGACCTTATGTTGCATTTGTTGTTGTGGTGCTCTTTGTTTTTCCAGTCATTTGGACAGCAGTGGTGATCCAGGTCTGTGTCTGGGGGGATACTTCTGTCCACAGTGCCATGCCACTTACACAGAGCTTCCCGTGGAGTGTAAAGTCTGTGGTATGTCTGATGGGAGCATTCGTTCTAAGATTAGATCAAAACATTTATTTTTGTTGTGCTTTGGGCACAATTAATGAAGCTTTGTGTGGTGTTTTGTGTCCAAGGTTTGACTCTGGTGTCAGCCCCCCATCTGGCCAGATCCTTCCATCACCTTTTCCCCCTCCAAGCTTTTATAGAGAGTCCAGTGGAGACGCTCCAAGGAGACAGGTAGCTCTGTCACTCACACATTGACTCACAGATTGTATTTCACTGCATATCTTTAACTGTTTTGGTTTGGTTTCAGGTTCTGTCAAGCATGTCAAGGAGAGCTGAAGGATAAAAGTGTAAGTGAATGTCTGTACAGGGCTCAGCATGGTGTTTTTTTTCTTCTTGTGCTTATAAACTTCCAGTTTTACTCACAAAAGTCAGTTTATTTGTCACAGTATCTGATTTCACTATTTGGTATAGAAATCCAGTGATTTCTAGAGGTTTTCCAGTGATGACTAACCAGAGTTATGTGTGTAACTGAACACACAACAAGAAGTTGTGATAAAATGTCACAGATACATCTACAAATTAGCATAATGACTTTTTTTTTTTGGTATTTTAGTCCTTTTATGTGGCTGAGAGCTTGGTATCGTTTGTCTCAATTTATTGGCTCAATTAAAGACTAGAGGTGTTTAAAGGAGCTTGAATGATTTGGACAAACATACACTGTATTACCAAAAGTATTCACTCACCCATCCAAATCATTGAATTCAGGTGTTCCAACCACTTCCATGGCTACAGGTGGATAAAATCAAGCATGCAGAGTGCTTCTACAAACATTTGTGAAAGAATGCGTCGCTCTCAGGAGCTCAGGGAATTCTGCTGCGGTACCATGATAGGATGCCACCTGTGCAACAAGTCCAATCATAAAATTTCCTGGATACTAAATATTTCACAGTTGACTGTTAGTTGTATTATAACAAAGCAGAAGCAATTGGAAATGACAGCAACTCAGGCAAAGACCCAGTCTATTTCAACCTGGTATCACAGCAAAGCGTGTAATAGAACCAACTATCCACTGTATCCATTTCACGCTTTGCCTCTTGTATGAGTGAAATGTACAAACATGCTGAAATTGCAGGAAGTTGCAGTAACTTGCAGTACCAACAGGGTGCGATATTTAATTTCCAGCGAACAGCTTTCTACCACCTTTCTGTCGATTTTCAGCCATTTAAATGAAACTATATTACAAATGTTGTTTAACAACAACAAACGATGACACAATGACTGCATGGAGGCCATTTTTACATACATATCAGCCATACAGCTTGTTGGCTTTAAATAAGATATCACACCCTGCTGGTAGTGCAAGTTACTGCAGCTTCAGCTGTGTGTCTGTCGCACGCCTAGGACAGGCAAAACGTGGCATCTACACGATTACCTGGAGTGGATAGGCGGCTCGATTACACACTTTGCCGTGATACTGAGTTGTCTATTTATAGTAACATCAGTTCTAGGCTGCAGCCTAATTGATTGGCCTGTGATGCCATCTTCTGATTGGCGGAGCATTGTCGGACATGTTGGTCAGGGATGACTCATCACTGAACAATATTAAAGCCATACCTACTACTCAGCAATATTGCTCAAATGTAAACAACATGGTTGCTTTATGATTATAGTGATGTTACACATAATGCATTATGTAGTATGGGTGCATTATGTGGTAATATTCTTGTACACATGAGTAGAATATGATGTGAATACCTTGTGAGTATGTATTATATCTGGCTTAGTGTTGTAGATTTTATGAATAGAAAAACATTGTGTAGTATACACACGTGATTGGTTGGTTTTTGAAATTTTGGTGAAATCAGGGAGTCGTCTTCAGTCACTGTAACAAGCTGGTCTCAATAGTCTCTTTGTCTGCCTTTTTTCACCTGCTCTCTTTTTTCAGAGATTCAACTGTCCATCGTGTCGCAGTGTGTTCTGCGTGGAGTGTGATCTCTTCATCCATGAGACTCTGCACTGCTGTCCCTGCTGTATTCACAGTCAGACTGCTCTCTGAGGCTCAGACAGCAAACAGTTTACATCGAGCCTTCATATCTGTTCTATCAGTGATGGGATGAAAATGAGGCATGCGTGCTTTTCAGTACAAATGATTCCTATGCAGCTTGTCATTGAACGCTTTAGATCTGAAGACTGGCACAAAATATGGGATCATTGTAGTTGGTCCGTTATTTGCGGTGGAGGGGGTGCTGCGATGGACCAAAGCTCCTGGAATTACATCTGAGCTGCTGCATTCTTTTCCTACTGTCATAAAGCACGTCACTGCATTATATGTAAGAAATCATTTGTGTGCATTGTGAGAACATGGTTCTGTGTTATAGTTCTGTGACATGATAGCTAAACACCTTTTGTGTACGTAAAGCTGAACTTAAAGCAGGTGTAGACTGTATAGTTTGGATCATTTAGGGGTTAATGTTTCCACCCTCCATTGCTTTTTACATATTACAGTAAAAAGCGTACACATGTAGGATTGACTTTGACTCATTATGTTTAAATGTAACAACTTTTTGACTAAATAAATAAACTTTTACCAGTAGAGTGTTATTACTAACTGTGAATAATAGAGGGTCCCTCCACAAGGTGGCAATGATGTAACAATGTAACGATGAGGCGCTGTCGGAAAGAAAAAGAAGTAGTTTCCGGCGCTTCTGTAACCTGCGGGCGGGAAGCTGCTGCGCGGGTCCATGTCCATGATGCCTCGCATATTGAACGGAATCGTTGCGGTGTGCCCGGATCTGGGAATCGGGAACAATGGGAACCTGCCCTGGCACCCTGTTAGGCTCAGGTGGGTCACTCTGGTCGTGCCAAAAAGTGATTCCTGAGCTTTTTGTTTTTAATATGAATATGAATCTTTGCTTGTATCGGTAAACGCGCTGCAGTCAGCGGGGTTTTACGAAGCGGTTACATGTAAAATAAAAAGAAATGAGCTGCTGTATCTTTATGACTGCTCTGTTCTGATTATCCGATTATTTTAATGTCAGTGAGACTCAGAGGCCACATGTCACTGCCAAAAACTGACTGCAGCTTGAGACAGGAACGCGATTTCTAGCTCAGAATGACTTGATATGATGATACATGAGAGAGATGTTCGACAGATTATAGGCCAACAAGTCATCTGCAACAGTTTAAATACGAGCAGTCTTTTTTGCAAATGCCCGAAATCACTTTTTGGCTCGACAGGCTGAGAAATCCTGTAAAAACTGCTGGTGCGGTGAAGCCGGCGCAGGGAGGACATCTGTGTTCTAACTCCTGTCTTCTTGTTTTTAGTAAGGAATTTGCACATTTCCGAAAGATGACAGCAACTCCATCTGTGAAAGGTAACTCAATGTGCCTGGTTTTTGTTTATCAAAGGTCCAGAGGTCAAAGGTTCATGAATCACACATGACCAGAAGGCAGGAGCGTGCTGCTCCTATCAAAAGTCTGTCACAGGGGACAAGTGTAAACACACATTTAAGCAGAAGGATGGTCTAAAAGTGAAAAAGTACTCTGAAATGTACTCAGAGTAAAAAAAAAAAGGTCAAAAGTAGCTCTTTGGGGGACATTTTTTGCTAAGCTAACAGAACCTCATGTCATATTAATATCAGAATAACTTAATAACAGGGACTATGGCTTTATTGGCTGTACATGCAAAATCAGATAATAATAAATGAATGAATTCAAAACTTGCTGTCCTGCAGGCAAGCAGAATGTGGTGATCATGGGCAGGAAGACGTGGTTTTCCATCCCGGAGAAGAACAGACCTCTGAACAGCAGAATCAACATTGTCCTCAGCAGGGAGTGCAAGTATGTGTCACACACACTGTGTGCCATGTTTTACAGTAAAGCCCAGTTTACATTGCTGCATTGAATCCCCATTGGAAATACATCCATGTGGGTGATTGCTTCCATTACCTGGTGTGATTGCATCACTCTGCCACGATGAGTGGAACCGAGCTGCTTCTGCTGGATAAGAAGTCTAAAGTTACTTTTACCAAAGAGAAGAATTCAGAACTGATTTTCTGTACATGTTTTGTCAGCTATGAAAATGACAAATATAGTATGATTACACTGCCAGAATACTAACTGTGACATTAGCAAGCTAGATATAATTAGAGCCTATCACATTTTATGTCATGGAGTCATTACTCTTGTGTTAATCAGTGTCTGCACCACGTTTCTAAACAGAGCTGTGCTGATGCAGCGTGCAGTTACATGTATGGAAGGTGATGACACTATGATTTTGTCCTAAACCAAGCAGCATGGTTTGTTCACCCCAAATCTTCACAGCAGAGTTGCAAAGTTAGAAAGAATCATAGAGCCACAATGAACACGTTCATGTGATGTATGGCAGTTTGGGAAAACAAAAGGATTTGGCCACTTAATAATATAATACTCTGTGATATATGCGTTTGCCCTGTTGTAACGGACATGCTGTAATTGGCCCAGAATGCCCCCTGCAGGAGCACACTACTTGGCGGCAGACTTCAGCTCAGCTCTCAGGCTGGTTGACACAGAACTGGCTGAGCAGGCTGACCAGGTCTGGGTTATAGGAGGCAGCTCTCTCTACAAGGTACGTGCATTTTTATTGCCTTCCATTGTTTTAGAGTCAGAAATATATCAAAGGCCTGATTAACTGATTATATATTAATAGTCAGAAGTGATCACTGCCAATGATGGTTACAGTGAAGCATTTCAAGAGGAGCTGCAGCTACACACGTCTTTCTTTTAAATTTGGCTTCCCAGGAGTTGATGCACAGCCCGGGAACCAGGAGACTGTTTGTGACGCGAATCCTGAAGCAGTTTGAATGTGACACATTCCTGCCTGAAATCAGTCCGGACAAATACCGTCTGCTGCCACAGTAAGACCATCACACACGATTAACACTACAGTGCTGTGAAAAAGTGTTTTTACCCCTTCCTGATTTTTTCTTCTTTTTTTGCACATTTTTCATCAAGCGAATTTTAATATTAGATCAAGATAACCCGACTAAATACAAAATGCTATTTTTTTTTTATTAAGGGGGAAAAAGCTATTCAAGCCTAATTGGCTCTATGTGAAAAAGTAACTGCCTCCCTTTGTTAAATCATGAATTAACTGTGATTCATTTTTTTGGAAAGCTGAGTTCGATTTCACTGCCACACACAGGTGATGTTGAAATTGGGTAAAATTCATTTGTAGATGAATAAAAGGTAAAGAGAATTTTTCCTGCAGGTTTCCAGATGTACCGCCCGAGCTGCAGGAGGAGAACGGGATTCAGTACAGATTTGAAGTCTATGAGAGCATCCAGGAATGAAGAGACGATGGAGATCAAAAAAAGCATGTGATTTGTAAATGAGCACTAAAATATAAATGCTGAACTACTGGGAGCAGGTGATGGGGGGAAAAAGCCTGTGTAAACTAGTGTGGGGATGGACCCGCCCGGGCTCTGAGGGAAGTAAAGGAGGGACCAAATCGAATTTTAGTTTGTTCAGTTTTCTTCAAGCTTGTAAGAGAGAGAGTCGTGTAAAGGCCAATTAAAAGCACTGTGCTCTGAGCTCTTACTGTTTAGTCTCATATAAACCACAAATACGTCACATGCAGTGACAAAAGCCACCGTTCCACTTTATTTTTTTGTAGCGTCTCTTTCATGTGAAAAATGAATGAACCCACACGGTCCACCTGCAGGAGCTGTTCAGCCACAGCTCCTGGTGCTGGTTTAGGTCTTTGTGCTGATGTTGCCAGAGTTATACAGATATCAGAGCCCTGGAGAGTTTTACACACTAAAGTCAGTGAGCCCGCTCTGTTCCACGTCATAGACGAGTTGCTGTGGTTCCACTTTGCACTAATAGCATTTACAGCTGATCATGGAATATGTGCTGTAGGAGGGGAGAAATGTAATATTGGAGCAGTGGTATCCTATTACATTATACTCAAATTCAGCGAGCTCTTTAGAATGACCCGTTCTTTCACACGTAGTTGTAAAGGCACACTGCATGGTTAGGTACCTGATTTTATACACATTCCCCTCTGAACTCTGACATGAAACGAACAGTTTTGAAATAAAAATAACCTTTGAGTAGTTCTGCAGTTTCTGAAGTACTCAGTCCGTTCTGTGTGGCATCAGCAGCCTGCTGTGTTCACTTCAACTCTTTTCTCCCCATTCTGATGCTCACTTTGAGCAGGCCGTCTTAGACATTCCTGCAGGTGTGGTCAGAAGTTTCCGTACACTCATCATGGGCACGAAGGTCACGGTCATTTTGGGCTTTTAATGATTTCTTTGAACTGTATTTTTCCAGGCTGGAATCACTGTACATCTTTAATGAAAATACTATAAAATAAAATTGAAACCTGATGGCCATGCTTCGTCCTTCAGGATCTTCTGATAGAGAACAGAGTTCATGTTCGTTTTTAGATGCAACGAGACTCAAACCTTCCAAAACTTAAACCTTTGTCACCTCAGTCCACAGACTATCTATCTATCTATCTATATATATATATGTGTGTGTCTTTTATCGTGACAGGGCCTTTTAACCTCTCATTAGTGACCATGATTGACTACAGCTGGTAGTTTCTCTTCGGCAGGATGAAAAGGATTTGTTTGCTAAGGGACATTTAACCAGTTAATAGGGGTGTATGTATATATTTCAGTGTGTTTGTGGCCCCGTGTGGATTAGAAAAAAATCCCAAATAAATTCAAACTTGTGCACCCACTTCTTTTTTGAAGTCTTTAAATATGTGTGTTGTACAATCGCTCCACCCCTGAAAAAGAACAGTTCATGCTCATGATGAGTATTGGAAACTTTTGACCACAACTGTACATGCACTGAGTTGCTGCCATATGACTGGCTGACCTGATAATTGTGTTAATGAGCGCTTGAACAGATGGTACCTAATAAAGTGTGCAGACCATCATGATAACATGATAACTGTTCCACACAGGGATGGATCGATCGTGCTTTGGCCTTGTGCTTCAGGCAGCATCAAGAAGTACATTTTAACAGTAGCAGGAAGGATGGATTCAGTTAAACAGCAAATTCTAGAAAGCAAAATTTATAGTTTTATAACATAAAAAATGTTAATGATCCTAAAAAGGGTTACATCAAGTGGCATAAGCTAAACTTTTGGTCTGCAGACTGTATATGAAAGATGTCACCCTTTGATTTTGGACTCCACATTTTGAAGCCTCGTCCTGTTTCAGCTGCTGCTGTGTTTGTTTTTTCAGAAGTGACCATATTTTAAAAAGATGGTGGAATTATGATGACAGGCTTGGTTAGCAAGCAGTACCCATAAACTGTGTGTGTGTGTGTGTGTGTGTACACATAAAGTTTGTACAAATACAGTTTAAAGGTGTGCATCTACTAAGAGGTTAATAATAACAGAATTTCACTCACGAAAGCTGAAGCACAAATTTACCACCAAACCTGCCACAAACATGTTGAACAGGTCTATTCCGGTGACTCAAATTAATGGAGGCGTGGCTTAACAGACACCTGTCAGTCAAAATAGTCACCTCTGAAACCGCTTTAGCAAACAAACGCCTACGCATGTTCTTAACTACTGAGTGTTTTCAGCCAGCTAGGGAGGATGAAGCTCTTACTGACAGACGCCAGGCTGATAGAAACTAAAGGTTCATTAAAAGAATGGAAAATGGACTAGACTGGCTGTTATGCAGCACTTTTATGGTCTCACTGACTACAGTATGCTACAAGCCACATTCACACACACATTCATTCAGCATTTGACTCTGCACTTCAGGCTTTAGTGGGCTTACTGTAAAAACAATGCAACAGTAGAAATGAGTCAGTAATTGCTGCTATATTGTACTCACAAATATACAAAGATTAATGTGTAAGCCTCCTTCTGACTACTCACATTTTACACATGTGGCTAGAGACCGGCCACATCTGTACACCAGAGGCAGAGGAGAAGAGATGTTACAGACATTTTCCTGCATGGAGGGACATTTAAATTTGTGTCTGCACCTTCAGACTCATAACATGAAGGATCATACCTACGTTCTATTGTCAGAGAAGGTGCCCTCTCCACCAAAGAAACAAAAACAACGCCACTTGTATCTTAATAAAATGTCATCCTCCTCCTCACATCTGATGAGACTTAATCTCTGGCTCTCTTCCACAGCTTGTGTTTTGTCCCGTCTCCTTCCCCTCACTCCTAAGCGGTCATGGCGGATGGCGGCCCCTCCCTGAGCCTGGATCTGTCAGAGATTTCTTCCTGTTAAAAGGGAGTTTTTCCTTCCCACTGTTGCCAATTAGGGGTAGTTTTGATTGTCAGGTTTTCTCTCTGTAATTGTAGTGTCTTTACCTTACAATATAAAGTGCTCTGAGGTGACTACTGTTGTGATTTGGTGCTATTTGATAAAATTGAATTGAATTGAATATTCAAATGTCTTAATTGTTTCAAATAAAGATTAAAAATGAACAGGAGATTGTGGAGGAGGTGGAAAAGAAACTCAAGGAACCCAAAGCTCTTTAATGTATTATGTTCAAACACACTCTCAATTAAATCCCAACACAGAGTCCGTATGAATTAAACAGGACACGCTGGTGAAGCATGTCAGGTCTGCTTGCTTTTAGGCACACATCACCACTAAAAGTGACTTAGTTCCTCAATGCTTCTCTGTCATTGACTTCTGAATATGGTGTAGCAGCTCTACGAAGAGAGTGAAGTTTTTGTTGAGAAATCTTCACCAAAACGAATGAGTCTGCAGCCTTGAACCTTCCAGTGACGTTGGCCACGGTATTGTCATTCCAAACATCAGCTGTCGGAATACCTGAAGGCTAAAAGCAATGAGTCTTACCTGCGCAAGTGCTTTATCAAACAACACTGTCTGCACCAAGGATGCTCACAAAAGGATGTGCCGTCACTGGCTGCGCGCTTGCTGCTTCTCAGCCATTGGCCGGCCTTTTGCGCTCATCTGACATATATTAGTCTTCGCTCCCTCCTTTCATCAGTCACTCCTGTGTGGATGTTTGGTCTCCCTACTGGTCTCTGCTTACCTGGACTCTAACAGTGCCCTCTCAGCTGCAGTTTGAACAGCGCTCACAGTGAAGAATGAAACTAATTCGGGTAAGTTTTACATACACTAACAACATATTGTGGATGAGCATTTTTACTCTACAAGCAATGCATGTGCCATTCATTTGCCTAATTTAGTAAAGGTAAGAATTAGGAATTAATGTTAACAGCTGAATTTTACTGTTTAAGATGGCATACACCACAGCAACCTTAATGATGCACTAAAACTGTGACAGTGCATAACAGGAGCTATCAGTTTGTCCTTTTTGTGTATAAGAGACAATAAATTCAGATGTGAAGCACTGATGAAGTCATCTTTATTTAACAGCTATAAGTGCAAAGCATTAAGAATCTGGAAGGCAGGCAGCAGATGAATTGGACTGTTTGTCCTTGTAGCAGTTTTTTTCCTGGTATTTCTTTTTTCTGTGCTTCTGTCTCAGTGTGTAACTGTATAACTAAACAGCCTAGACTGCTTCCTCTTGACTACATGTAGAAGTAGCTCTTTAAATATTTGTGAATACATGTATATATCCATCTGCTTCCGCTTATCCTGTTTAGGGTCGCGGGGGGGCTGGAGCCTATCCCAGCAGACATAGGGCGCAAGGC
>JAVDPK010002158.1:140505-170582 GCA_034780415.1 Cichlasoma orientale
TTTTTGGAATCACTGGGTCACCCCCCCCCCCCCCCCCCCCCGCCCCCCACCACAAGTCACGGAGAAGATCATTTGCAACCTTCACTAATGCTGCTTCTGTACTGTGACCAAAACTCTTCAAATAAACCATTCCTCACTTAACTGTTTTACAACTACTCATTCAAGACTTTTTGAGCTAAAAGGAATGTTGGAGGCCTATAATTAGCTAAGCCAGCTGACTCAAGTGACTGCTTTTTAAGTAATGGTTTAACTACTGCCACCTTAAAGGCCTGTGGTACGTAGCCAATCAATAAAGATAGATTGATTATATTTAAGATTAGGACTTCTTTGAGCAGGCTTGTAGGAATGGGATTTAATAGACATGTTAATGGCATGGAGGAAATAATTATTGAAGTTATCTAAATGTGGTTAAAGTGTTGCTAAGCTGCACCTATGAAGTGAAATACATGGTGATGCCGGTGTCCACACTGAAAAGTGTGTTACAATACGTTCCCTTCTTGATTGTATATTTGATCTTCAGCTGTATTTCCACACATGCTTTCTAGGCAAACACACACCTACACAGTTAAACTGTCATTGGTCACAGTTTGATACACCCGGTGGAGAGAAACGCAAGGCCATGCACACTCAATAGGCTGTAGATGAGAGAATACAGGCAGTCTAATAGATGATGATGTTTTCTTATATCGGAAGCTGGAAGGAGACATGAGCAGGGAGAACTTCTGCCCTTTAACTGTCTCACTGACCTCCAGCCCTCTTACAACAGCAGCAGAGAAGGTTTTTTCCCTTTTTTTCTCTCTTTTTTTTTAATCCTTATATTTGTCCATCTATGGTAAATTTACCTACTGCACAAATACAAACACATGCATATGACATCTTCATCGAAGTCTTATCATCAGTGTCAACATCAGGGCAGCACATAGGTTGTTCCAGAGACACAAAGAAGCCAGATTGCGTGTGTCTGAACTGCTGCTGCTTTGGAAAGGCTGCACAGTTACATAATACTGAGAAGAAGAGTAATGGCAATGCATGGAAAACTGTGACTTTACAGTGATGTGGCCATAAGTAGACTTTGCCCATCACTGAGTGACACTTACATGAGTATTTGTTTAAAGGCTCACTTGTGATTTCACATGTTTTCACTCTTTTCCTAGAAATTCTGTACGGTTTACATTCCTGTTTAACATATTCACATCATGCCATAGACTTGTTTTTAAATCCATCTCTCCTTCTTACCAAACAGCCTTTAGTTTGAACTCATTTCAGTATTTTGGTGTGCTATGAACTTTCCCAGGAAACAATAGAACTATGTTGTGATTGTATTACAGTCATTTACTTTGGTAGTCAAATATTTCTATGCCGTCGCCCATCAATTTTCCAATGCGTCTAGCCTGTTCAAGGTCATGAGTGGGCTGAACCCTATCTCAGCATGCTTTGGATGAAAGACAGCACACTTGGCAGCATGCCATGACTCAACAAGCATTCTAACATGCATACACTCACATTCACACTATGGGTAAGAGTGCAAAGGTGAGCAGATGATTACAGGTTTCATTAGCACACCTGTTACATAAACCTACAACACTGATTCCAAACAAAGCTGTTTTATGTAAATAAGTACAGAATGCAGCAATTTGCAAGTCATTTAAAGCCTCTAAGTACTGAACTTTGTAGAAGCACCATTAGCATCTTCATTTGAGGACCCATACTATAAAGCCTCCAACAGCTGCCCACTTTATGGACACCTAAAAACTTCTTCTTACTTTGTTGCAGGTTTTTTTTGTGTACACTTTTAGTCATTGAAGTGGTGATCCTCCATCAAAGATCCTCACAATGGATGAGTCAGCAGAGGTTCGAACAGAGGGCAATTCCCTGTTGAAGGCTGTGTATTTGTGTCGGCTACGTCTGACTCGGCTGCTCCTGGAAGGAGGAGCTTACATTAATGAGAGTAATGAGCATGGTGAGACGCCACTCATGGTAGCTTGCAAGACACGCCATACAGATTCACAGAGCGTACCCAAGCACAAGATGGTTCGGTGAGTTATATTCTTTTTGCTGAGGATTACTGTCTTCTATATATCTGGTTAAATAAATGTACTCTTTGTTCCTACAAGGTATCTTCTGGAAAATGGTGCTGATCCAAACATCCAAGACAAGATGGGGAAAACAGCTCTTATGCATGCATGTGTTGAACAAACGGGAGCTGAAATTCTGGCGCTTCTTCTTAGCAGCGGAGCTGATCCAACTCTGGAGGATCATGCAGGCTTATCCGCATTAGTTTATGCAGTCAATTCAGGCAACAGGGACATCCTCAGTGTCCTCTTAGATGCCTGTAAAGCCAAGGGTAAGGAGGTTATCATCATCACCACCAACAAACTGCCTTCTGGCCATCAAATGACAAAGCAGTACCTCAATGTTCCCCCATCTCCTGACCTTGAGGGCCGTCTGCATTACATGCCAGCATCTTGTTGCATGTCACCATATGAGGTCCAGCTACGAACTCCTCCTCAGGGCTCTTCAGCAGCTGCCTCTCCTCAACCTGGCAGCCCCCTTCTTGGCCTCAAGGATCCCCAGTATTTAAGCTTGGGGCATAGCCTGGTCACATCTCAACCAGGTTCACCAATCCAACATCCTAGTCCTTTACGTGTTCCTGGTGTGGATAAGCGACTTAACCTTCATCGGCTACACTCGGAACAGTGGTCCAAAAGTCCTTCCCTATTGCTCCAGCAGAGTCAGGCCGCTTCTCTGACTGAGGAACCAGTGGAAATTACTCCCAAGGAAGAGCTGTCCTTCAGAGCCAAAGGAAGACCTCCAGCTGTTTCACGGCACCACAGCATTGACGTCAAAGATGCAACGGGACTCATGAAAGCACTAGAGTACATGTCAGGAAATGAAAACAGGGGAGCTGGTGTAAGAAGAAGCTTTGGTAGAAAGATGTCATATGATAGTGCTGCAAGTTCATTATATTCTGCTTCACACCCAAACTTGCTTCAAGACAGTCTTGTCCTTTCCCATGAATTCAGACCTGTGGATGAAGATTCATCTGACTGTCTTAGACAGCTGAGTGTTTCCAGTTTGCAAAATGTTGTGCATCGGCGGAACATTGGCATTGACCACTACAGTTCCGACTCTCAGTTACAGCAATTTGGCAGCCGAGACAGAACCTCAAAGAGCAGTAGTGGCGCTGTATCAGGAGCAGAAAGACACAAGCTAGCCAACAGCAGATCCTTCAATCTGTCGGGATCCAGGGAGTCCTTGGAGAGCTCTGTTCAGAGGCGAGGTGCTACAGGACTGGAGCGAAGAGGGTCCGGGGCTCTTCTTCTGGATCACATTGCCCACACACGCCCTGGATACCTGCCTCGTCTGAATCCTCACATTCCTATACCAGATATTGGCGTTAACTCTAGCTCTTCCTACCCTTTGAGCGGAAGTAACAAGACACTGAATGGCGTTCTTACAGGCTCAAAGCCTATTCTACCGTGTGCACCTGTTTTCCCCAGGGATCTGAAAGCTAAGAAAATGTTATGGAGGCGTCACTCAATGCAGAGTGAGCAGATAAAACAACTTTCCAACTTTGAGGAAACTTTTGGCCACTAGAAAAAAATATTGCATCTGTTAGGAGGAAAATGCATGTGCTTTACGTACAGCATAAACACCTGTATTATAGCTATAACAGCATCTCTAGATGCCCTCAGCCTGTGTTAATGTATCATTTTAGAGATAAATTTCACATCATACCAGCCACCAGGACAGTTTGGAAACAATAATTATAAAGAATACAACATGCTGCTTTGGCGTAACGCTTTGCATTCGAAGCTCCTGAAAAAACATAGAGAGTGCTTTTAAATATTGTCAGCAGGTCCTGCTCGTTAACACTGGGATCATCTCGGATCATCCAATAAATGCTGTAAGTATGTTTACACCTGGCACTGTAATTTGTTTCCACTTACCTGACTGACGTGCAAAAACATGCATGTAGAATTTCTGTCTACAAAAGCTTGTAGCCATGTGGCCCAGGCTGCCTCTGAGTGTGGTTTGAGTGATTGGGTTTGAGTGTGTCTGGGGTGCATTCACATCTGTATTTAGTTCACTTCAAGACACATTTAATGGCAGGCGTGAAGAAGGCCTCAGATGTTCCAAAATAATTGTAGGCACAAGGTCCGGCTTATTTGTTGGAGTTGCTAAGTTGTCATGGAGATGATTTTGTTTTACTCCTATTTTATCAAATATGGGTTTTAGGTCACACGACTGCATAAATACATATGAGTTGTATGTGGAGATGGTTAAACCCTCTATATGGGGAGCATGTTTTTCCAGATGTCTTCTCTCCTGACCATCCACTGACTGGTATTTATAAAGCCTGATACATTGAAGCAGAGATTTAAAAAAAAAAAAGGCAAAACCTTGAAAGATATGTATCTAAATTTAAATTTAAAATAAATTTGCACCTGCACCATATTTGTTCCAAGACTGTCTTCTGATGGGCCTCCTGGCAAACCTGCCAACCTTGGAAATGCAGCTGTCTAGCAAAGGGACCCTTGTGAAAGGGTCTATATGAACCCAAACCATGATTTATTTTCTAAAGCTAACAAAGTGGTGTTACTGCCTAAAACCAAACAGTGAAGGAAAATGAAATACTAAGTGAAAACAAAACTGAAGTGTAAAAATAAAGCAAAGAAAAGTCTAAAATGTTGTTGGAACCCTAGTCTCCTGGATTAAAAGCTTTAATTTGTATCACACCACCCAGCTTGCCTCGTAGTGCAATTTGTCATCTGTAAATCTGAAATACTATATGTGATATTGCCTTGTGTCTAAGTACTTGAAATAAATGAAAACCTCATATCAAATAACAAGAATAGATAACACATAAAAATTGTGACTTTCTGCAGTCACTGCAGTGAGACTTTGTTACATCTGCATATTACTGGCTTATTGTAAACAGGCTTTAGTTATTCATTAGATCATCAGCCTGATCCTCTGATGATATTTCACTGTGGATTGACACATAAACAAGAGGAATAAAAGTAAGAGAGTATTACATAAAGGCACAAATAAAAGGTTGGTAATAATCCAGTAAGGAGGAACTACAGAGGAGCTCTTTAGTATAATAACTTAAAGAGCAACTAAATGGAAATGGACTGATTTTTATATACTTTTATACTCGAATTTGAGCACTCAAAGCCAGGAATTGAACCGCCAACCTTATGATTAGTAGGTAATGAATGGCCGCTCAGAGTTCATCATAAAGAAGGTATTAGATGGATTTAATAATAATCAAGAACTAATTACTACAATTATTTACTAGAGTCACAACTTCCTAATGCCAGTCCCGAGCCCAAATAAATGGGGAGGGTTGTGTCAGGATGGGCATCCATAATAAAACAAAAGCAAACACGCAGATCATAAAGAATAGGATCAGTTGGAGCCCGGGTTAACAAAGACCACCTCTGATGCTGTTGGCCAGCAGGACGCTGGTGGAAAGTGTGCTACTGTTAGCCAAAGACAGTGGAAAGGGAGAGGGGCAAGGTGTGTTAGGAGGCAGCAAGAGAGAAGGAAGGGCAGGAGTGTGGAGGTGAGAGTATGGACATTAAATGTAGGGATTATGAGTGATGAAGGGAGAGAGTTGGGCGATATGATGGAGAGACAGCAGGTAGATATATTGTGCATGCAGGAGAGCAGGTAGAAGACCAGGATCATTGGTAGTGGATTCAGGAAGAGGAATGGAGTATGGGTAATCTTGAAGGGAGAGTATATGAATCGTGCTGTGGAGGTGGAGAGAGTGACAGACAGGATTGTGAGTTTGAAGCTGGAAATCGAAGGGATGAAGTTGAATGTTGTTACTGCATATACACAACAGGCTGAATGTGAGAAGAGAATGGAATTCTGAATGTGTTCTGTCCTCGGTGTATTTTCTGTTTTACTTTGACAGTCCGGTGCATCTTGTGCTCTGTATTCAGTTCAGCTTTCTTTGTCTTGTTAGTCAAATTCTGTTCAGCTGTGCTCCCTGGTGTTTCCCCGACTGCCCTGATGTATGTTTATTGTCTGGATTTCTTAGTTCTCTGTCGCGTCCTTGTTGTCAGTTCCTGCTCGCTGTGTGTTCTGCCCTCTGCCTGCTCAACCGAGTTTATAATTTGTTCTGTTGTCCCCATCCAGCTCCATCTTGTGTTTCTCAGCTAATAAAAGCTGAAAAAAAGTTTAGCCCGTGTCTCTCAAGTCCTACTTTGGGGTCTTCAAACCTGTGTGCAACAGTGGTACATGACAGTAGGATGCAACTACACAATGGACCCCACAGACTACGACCTGTATGAGCTGCGACAGGTCATTCGTGAATATCTGAGAGAAACTGTGAAGTGGAAGCTGTGGCTTGCCCATGAATGTGAATCACTGTTCAGCGGCACTCGCCTGGCCACTCACCACCTCATCAGTCTCAGTCTCGAGCCCAAACCTCACGGCGGCAGCTGTCCTTCTCCTCCACCTGCTTCGCCGGAAGTCAGAGTGGGCAGATTTTTCCTCTCGTCATGGCAGCAGATTGCTCTGTCCATGTCATCGCTGTTGCCACAGCCAGTTTCTCAGTGGAGGAAGTGTAGCGTAACAGTGAGTAAAACTGATTTTTTTCCCCTGAAAATTTTAAAAGTGACTGTAAAAACAAAGACTGTATATTCTAAAATTGTTGCTATAAATTGGCCATTGAAGAGACTGTACGCTATGCTGCTGCCAGGCACCCAGCACCCACAACTGTACCTGCCCTGTGGGTGGGATTGGCCATGCATCGGCCCACCTCTGCACCAGTTTCATGTTCCATGCATGGAGGCAGCCAGGGACTGGCCTGCTCCTGAACCCACAGGTGGGGCGGCCAAGGTCCAACCCATCTCTGCACCTGTACCTGTTCCTTGGGTGTGGGTGGCCAAGATCCGGCTGGGTCTTCAGCCTCATGGGATTACAGTGGGCTCTCTAAAGCTGCCCCAACCATCTGTGGAGATGGCTGCGCACCCTGCAGAGTGTTCTGAGTCTCCTCTCCATTCATCAAAGCCAGCCGCATTGTCATGTCAGGCTTCAGAGTCTGCAGCTCCTCCGTCACATCAGTCTTCAGTTTCTCTGCAGCCGCCTCCAGCTTTTCTGCGCAGCTGCCTCTTCAGTTGTCACCATCTTTGCAGCTGCTCCTCCAGTCTTCAGCATCTCCTGCAGCCACGCCTCCATCTCTGTAATCTCCACAATCTCCACAACCTGCACATTTCTGGCCTGGCCAAGTGAAATGGCTTGAGCAGCTGGGGATCAGCCAAGAACTGTTTCGCCTGCATTTGTTGATGCTGGGCCTCTTCAATCTGTTCACGCCTTGGCCAGTCCCAAGACAAATGAAGTCTGAGCCTCCAGTGTCTGGGCCCGAGCCAGAGAGTCCGGCTTCACCAGTGGGTCCTGCTCTGTCTGAGCCTGTACCAGTGGGTCCTGCTCCGTCCAAGTCTGTGCCAGCCTGTACCAGCCTGTGCCAGTGGGGCCTGCTCCTTCTGAGCCTGTGCCAGTGGTTCCCGCTCCGTCCTTGCCTGAGGGTCCAATGCCGCCTGTGTCTCCTGAGCCTAGAACCCAGTGCATCATGGTTTCCCCCCACCTGAACCCGTAGCAGCATAACTAAGGGATGACTCAGGGTCACATTATGAAAAAGGAAAGTTTTAAGCCTAATCCTCAAAGCAAATAGACTGTCTGTCTCCAAACTGGGAGCTGGTTCCATAGGAGGGGCCTGCCCCCTATTCTTCTTTTAAAAATTCTAGGAAGCCTGCAGCCTGAGAGCAAAGTGCTCTTTAGGATAATATGATACTATGAGATCTTTAAGATATGATGAGGCCTGATTATTCAAGACCTTATAAGTGACGGGGGAGCCAATGAAGAGATGCTAATGTGGGAGAAATATGCTCTCTCTTTCTAGTCCCTGCACTTGTATGGCCTGGCTTCATCAAACTTTGGCGGTACTCTGTAATTGGTAACCATCCTCTGCTACCATGTAAACTCCCAAAAGATTGAGTTTCATTCAGGTTTCATTCACAGTACGGAAACAGCATTAGTGAAGGTTACAAATGATCTTCTTATGGCCTCTGACAGTGGACTCATATCTGTGCTTGTCCTGCTAGAGGTCAGTGCAGCTTTCGATACTGTTGACCATAATAATTTATTACAGATAACAGAGCATGCCATAGGTATTAAGGGTACTGCACTGCAGTGGCTTGAATCATATATATCTAATACACTGTCATTTGTTCATGTAAATGGGAAGTCTTCACACACTAAGGTTAATTATGGAGGTCCACAAGGTTCTGTGCTAAGACCAATTCTATTTACACTATTCATGCTTCCCTTAGGCAGTATTATTAGAAAGCATTGCACTCAGCTTTATCGATCCATGAAGCCAGATGACACACACATTAATTAGCTAAACTTCAGGAATGTCTTAAAGACATAAAGGCCTGGATGAACTCTAATTTCCTGCTTTCAGATAAAACTGAAGTTATTGTACAAACACAGTGTCGAATCAAGCGGGCATTACCTTGGCCTTCAGTAACATTGTGAGCAATCTTGGAGTAATTTTTGACCAGGATATGTCCTTCAATGCACATATTAAACAAATATGTAGGACTGCCTTCTACCATTTGCGCAATATCTCAAAAACATCCTGTCTCAGAGTGATGCTGCTAAGCTAATTAACACATTTATTACTTCCAGACGGGACTGTTGTAATTCATTTCTATCAGGCTGTCCTAAAAGCTCCCTGAAAAGCCTTCAGTTGATCCAGAGTACTGACAGGCTAGAAAGTGAGAGCATATTTCTCCCATGTTGGCTTCTCTTCATTGGCTCCCTGTTACATCCAGAATTGAATTTAAAATGCTTCTTCTTACATATAAGTCCTTGAATAATCAGACGCCACCTTATATTAAAGACCTTATAGTACTGTATCACCCCAATAGAGCAGTTTGCTCTCAGACTGTGGTTACTGGTGGTTCTTAGGATACTTAATAGTAGAATGGAAGGTAGGTCCCTCTTCTGTGGAAACAGCTGCCAGTTTGGATTTGGGAGACAGACACCCTCTCCATTTATTTAATTCTTTTTATTATTATTATTATTGGCATTTTGCAGCTTGTTTCAATAGTGTGCAGTGGAGAGAGAGGAAAATGGGGAGAGAGATGGGGGAAGTCACGCAGTAATGGGCCACAGGTTGGGACGTAAACCTGGGCTGCCTGCACCGCCACGTGGCACACATGGTTGCTGCTCATCCCCAGCACCCACCCTCTCTATTATTAAGATTAAGCTTAAAACTTATCTTTTTGATCAAGCTTACAGTTAGGGCAGGATCAGGTCACCCTGATCCATCCCTTAGTTATGCTGCTATCGGCCTAGGCTGCTTGGGGGCTTCCCATGATGCATTATTTTTTTTATTCACCTTTTTTTTTTTACTCTTTTTATACACCACTCAGCATTTAATCATTAGTCATTATTAATCTCTGGCTCGCTTCCACAGCATGTCTTTTGATCTGTCTCTCTCCCCTCAGCCCAAGTGGGTCACAGCAGATGACTGCCCCTCCCCGAGCCTGGTTCTGCTGGAGGTTTCTTGCTGTTAAAAAAGAATTTTTCCTTCCCACTGTTGCCAAATGCTTGCTCATAGGGTTTTGATTGTTGGGGTTTCTCTGGGTTTAAAGCACCTTGAGGTGACTGTTGTGATGTGGCACTATACTATATATAAATAAAATTGAATTGAATTGAACTGATGAACACACTGGGAGCAACTCAGGCTTTAGTGTCTTGCCCAAGGATACTTTGGCATGCAGGCTGGAGCAGCCAGGGATCAAACTACCAACCTTCCAGTTAGATGACCTGCTCTACCTTCTGAGCTACAGTCACATGATAACCTCACATTTGACTGCACTTTGGTATACAGAGGAGCTCATGGTCAACTCAGTGACTGCCAGGTGCCCAAATCATCACCCATCCACCCCATTCTGACAGTTCGTATGTGGCGCTGTGCATCACAGGCAGACATCTCCACTTCAAACCTCAGCTGTTGTGCCATGTTCTTATTAGAAAGGCTTTCTCCTGACAACCCTCCCAAACAAACCATACTTGTTCAGTCTTTCTAATTATACTGTCATGAACTTTAACATTTAACTGAGGCCTGCAGAGCCTGAGTGTAGCACTTTGATTTTTTTGCAGTTTCTCTGAGCACTGCACGGTCTGACCTTGGGGTGAATTTGCTGGGACGTCCACTCCTGGGACGACTGGCTACTGTCTTGAATGTTTTCCACTTGTGAATAATGTCACTGCAGAATGACAGCCTTCAGATTGTTTGGAAATGGCCTTACAACTCTTCCCAGGCTGCAACAGTTGCTTCTCTAAGATCACTGCTCATTATCTTAACACACACACCGCCGACACACACCAGCAAACTGCCAAAATCTTTGGCAACTTACTTTCATAGAGGTGGTCACACTTCCTGAAGCTCAATTAATCAAGTGAATTGGATTAGCAGCACCTGGCTGCTATTTACCCTTTTAGTTCCTATTGAACAACAACGGTGTACTTAGTTCATTTTGTTAAATAAATAATGACATGGTATAATATATAATATGGCATGTGCTGTTGTTCACCTTAAATAATTTTAAGACCCTCTTTTTTATTCTGTCCTGATGTGTGTAAAGTCAGAGCTGAAAAAGGGCGAGCTTTCCGTGAGTGTCGACTGGAGCGAGTGATGGCGGTTCTGTGGAGTCACCCAGCACTGCAGCCCATTCACATTCACAGACTGGCTGTTGCAAACAGCACAAAGTGGAAAGCTAAAAGCGAATCCATACCCACGAAGATTAGCTTATTACTTATGATGCCAAAATAAAAACTGGTACAGATCTTGCTTTTTAAGAGGGGCAGTGTCTTTCTGATAGCACATTGCACATGCATAATCATTTTGAAAATGGAGTGACCGGCTGGATAAAGTACTATTCAACATCAACTGCACGCCCAGGAAAACACAGCACTTATATTTTGAGTTATTTTACTTTGTTGTAAGAGCTTTCTCTTTTAGAAAACCTTTTATCTAAATTGCCAATTCATAACTCTGCATCCTTGAAAATCTAAAACATTTATGCTTCTCTTTTCATCATGCAGAGTTGCCAATAGCAACATTTCAGGGACTCAAAGTGTTCATTAAACTGCCTTGTATTGCACTTCTCTGTTTTTAATCATCCGTCCTTTTTCTTCCGCTTATCCCCCACCTGTCGCCCTATGTTTTTAATCAATCTTGTGATAAATATTTGTATATTCATAATGTGTATCGTACCGGTAGGTGTACTGAAAGCATGTTTGGAATTTTCCTCCTCATTGTGTTTGCAGAGAATAAGGAAATCTGCTCCAAGGTGGTTAACAGAGGTCTTCATTCAGCGCTGTCACAAGACATGACTGAGAGCCATTTATGGCACTGTGCCAACAGGACTGCTGACACTCTGTGCAATAACTGCAATAACAAAACAACTTAATATTAAAACAGTTCACCCTGATTACTCTATCTCAGCTACTTTATTTAATGCGATTAAAGAACGAAATGTGTTCACTGCCCCTGTATTAGCCTATTATAGAATTGTAAATTTGAACAATCCAACGTCTGTAATAAAAAGGGTGAAAATGTTTCAGAATCAGCCCTCAAACATGAAATGGAATAATTCACTTCATGTTTTCACACCCTGTTTGATAACAGTTCTTTAGCTTTGGTTGAGAACAGTCTGTGTGCTTAACAGCTGTAAGGTTTTCATGTTTTTCTAAAGCAACTTTTTAATTCTGTCAACAGTGCTGTGGTGAATACCGGCCAGTCTTGGGTCATGGCTAAATTTTCTAAATCCTAAAACCAGAGCCCAGAGGAGGTCCACTCCACTCTTAGCCCGCTGGAGTTACAGTGTGCAGAAAGTGTATTTTGTTTTTTTTGTCTGACACCCAACAGATGTTGCTGTTTACTCATTAAAATACCAAATAAATAGTGACCTGACTGTAACCACAGGCACTTCATTACCTTTTTAACAAAAGAAAAAAAACTCAGCTCAGCTTCTCCATGAAACAGCTGCAAATGGGCTGTAATTGTTTTAAGAGGACAAGTAAACCCCCTTGTGCTTAAAACTCCTAAACAAGACAACTCGTGATTTTAAAATTCTTTATTATGGGAATTTTTCCCCACAGCAGCCAACAGAGAAAAGTCAGAAAATATCACATCAGCTGGGTTGGAGAATCTTTTCATTTCATTTATGCAGAACTAGTTAGATTCATCTCACGACCTCTATACCTTAAAGTCAGTTCAATGTCCGATCCGACTGATTTGAGTGTGAAGACAGAGTGTTTTCACACTCGCTACTGTTCAGAAAAGTTCAGGGTGGTCAGTAGATGGCAGATGCTAATGTTCCACTTCACTTCCACTGGGAGGGTGTAATCGGTCCACTGTCAGAGAAACCAGAGCCAGTCAGCTTCTCACTGGATTTACTTACTGTGCTGAAATGAGCTGTGTTCTCAGAGGGTCCGGCAGGTCATAGTAGATCCTGCTCATGCCAAACTCTTCTTTGTAGGGCAGCAAGTCCTGTAGTGAGAACTCGTCATCGTGGCCCATCCACACTGTTAGAGTGTACCTGTGAATGTCGAGGGAAAAGGCGTTAACATGTCAGATTCATAATTCAGTTTTATTTATATAGCACCAAATCACAACAAAGGTCGTCTCAAGGTGCTTTACACTGTAAAGTAAAAACAATACAATAATTAAACACGTCTATTAGAAGTAGCTCAAGTTTTGCAAACTGAGCCGATTTGTGGACAACAGGCAGTCCTAGATTTATATATTTGCAGGTGTGTGAAAAGTCCTGCTCCTCAGCTTTAGTGTAAACCCCACAGAGCAGGTTACCTGCTGAAGAGGACACTGAAGGGAAAAAAAACAACTGAAAGAGGCTGCAGTGAAAGCCTGGAAGAGCATCACAAAAGAAGAATACAGATGTTTAGCAATGTCAATGGGCCACAGGCTTGATGCAGTTAGTGCAAGCAAAGGATTTGCAATTCGATATTAAGCCTTATTCACTTTTAAGTTGATCTGTTCCAGTACTTTTGCTCACAAGAAAAATGGGTGGCTTCAGACAAAAGATGCCATCTTCTGCATCGTATATGAGATCCAGATGTAAATACCTGGAAATAAAAGCTGAGATGTTGAACTTTTGTCTCATAGACTTTTTTTTTATGTCAAACACAAATGTTTTCAGTCTACAGCAAAAATAAAAGCCACTGGCCTCACTGTTCAATAATTTTGGAGGGGAGTACAACAAGGCAGTCACTATCTATGTTTGGTGTTGGTCAGTCTCAGAGAAAAATACACTATATTGCCCAAAGTATTCATTCATCCATCCAAATCATTGAATTCAGGTGTTCCAGTCACTTCCATCGCCACAGGTGTATAAAACCAAACACCTAGGCATGCAGTACTATTCTCCTGGCAACCCCCAAACCCAGTCTCATCCACCGGACTGCCAGACGGAGAAGTGTGATTCATCAGAGAACACGTCTCCACTACTCTTGACTCCAGTGGTGACGTGCTTTACACCACTGTACCCGACACTTTACATTGTGTTGGTGAAGTACTAAGGTTTGGATGCAGCTACTTGGCCATGGAAACCCATTCCATGAAGCTCTCTACACACTGTTCTTGAGCTAATCTGAAGGCCACATGAACTTTAGAGGTCTGACTCTGCAGAAAGTTGGTGACCTCTGCGCTCTATGTGCCTCAGCATCCGCTAACCCCGCTCTGTGGTTGAGTTCCTGTAATTGCTTCCACTTTGTTATAATACCACAGTTGACTGTGGAATATTTAGAAGTGAGGAAACTTCATGACTGGACATGTTGCACAGGTGGCATCCTATCACAGTACCACGCTGAGCTCCTGAGAGCGACCTATTATTTCACAAATGTTTGTAGAGGCAGTCTGCATGGCTAGGTGCTTGGTTTATACACCTGTGGCCATGGACATGATGGGAACACCTGAATGCAATGACGTGGATGGGCGAGTGAACACTTTTGGCAATATAGTGTTTGTGAAATGATTAATTCCAAAATACTTTGTTTCTAATAAAGGATGCAGTCTCCACAACTCAAGAAAAGTCGCAAACAGGCCGACTGAAAAATGAAGAAAAGTCCTTGAACACAGTGAAATTAGATGAGGAGCCATGTGTAACAGTCCAACAGTGGCACTACACACAAATAAGGTATTGCAGATGTGGCTGATATTCACCTGTCTGACTGCTTCAATAGCCATGACAGCTGGGAGAAGGACTTGGCCAGCAGAGCTGCACGTACTGGGAAGGTGACTGGATGTTTAAGGTCCCTACAGATCTCCTCCATCATATGCACCATATCCCAGCTGTAGCCTGTACAAAGTGAAACGAAAATCAACATTCAAGTTCCGTTTTTATGGTATCCAGTGGTTTCATAAACTTGTCATGTGAGATGTAACACTCTTCTGGTTTTCCTGTTGTCAACAAACATCATGAAGAGCCACAACAACAATGACTGTCTCTAATTACTGTGGGTGTTTCATATCCCTCTATGCAATAGAAGTCACATTACATCCATCCATTCATTTTCTTCTGCTTATGCTGTTCAGAGTTGCGAGGGGGCTGGAGCCTATCCCAGCTGCCATGAGGTGAGAGGCAGGGTACACTCTGAACAAGTCACCAGCAGGGCTAACACAGAGAGACACACAACCATTCACACTCACACAATTTGGACTGTGGGAGGAAGCCGGAGTACTTGGAGAGAACCCATGCAGATACAGGGAGAACATGCAAACGCCACACAGACAGGAAACGGCCAGATGGCAAATTAGAGCCCAGGACTTCCTTGCTGTGAGGTAACAGTACTAATCACCGTGCCACTGTGATGCCCCTTTATAATATTTATTATTAATCAATTACTGAATAATAAAATTAATTACTGATTGTGATCTTCTTATAAAAAGCTCAACCGGTGATCCAAATTCTAGTAATCTGTATGAAAAGAACGGATCTCCAAAAGTCGGAAAGTTAAAGATGGAACTTTGTTTTGAACAGTTTAAGGAGGATTCATAGATTGTTTGTGCTTATGCTTAATATGTGCATTAAGGCCCCAAAATGGTCAATAATGACTCCAAGATTCCTCACAGTGTTTCTGGAGACAAGGTAATGCCATCCAGAGTACATATCTGCTTAGACAGAATTTAGAAGCAGGGAATTCATCCAAGCCTTATCATCTGTATCATCTGCATAACTATTAAAATGCATGCAGTGTATGTATAGTGTAAATATAGTTGGTCCCAGCACAGAACCCTGTGGAACTCCATAATTAACCTTAGTGTGTGAAGAAGACTCCCCATTTACATGGACAAATTGAAGTATATTATATAAATATGATTCAAACAACAAAGCGCAGTCCCCTTAATACCTATGCTCTAATCTCTGTACTAAAATATTACGGTCAACATTATTGAAAGCTGCACTGAGGTCTAGCAGGACAAGCACAGATATGAGTCCACTGCCGGAGCACATAAGACCATCATTTGTAACCTTCACTAATTCTGTTTCTGTAATGTGATCAATTCTGAAACCTCACTGAAACTCTTCATCTGCAGAGGAATGGTTTCTTTGATCAGTTAGCTGTTTTACAACTCTTTCAAGAATTTGTGAGACAAAAGGAAGGTTGGAGATCGGCCTATAATTAACTATGATTGCTGGGTCAAGTTTTTATTTTCTTCACTCAGTGATGAATAGTAAGATTTTCTAGCTTTACGGAGGGGTTTTTATAGAGCAACAAACTCTTTTTCCAAGCTAAACAAAGATCTTCTAAATTAATGAGATGCCACTTCTTCTCCAGTTTACGGGTTATCTGCTGTAAAATGCGGGTTTGTGTGGTATACCAGGACTCAAGCGTTCTTTTTCAGAGGAGACACAGTTTCCAGAGTCATGCTTAGTGAGGATGTAAAACTATTGACAAGATAATCGACCTCTGTGGGAGCAGAGTTTCGGTAGCTGCTCTGCACTGTGATTGCACATGACACTGAAGAGCATAATAATGGAGGAATTACATCCTTGAACTTAGTTACCGCACTTTCAGAAAGACTTCAGCAGTAATAAAATGTCGTGCAATCATTAAAGTAAATTTAAATATTATTAAGAAATGACCAGAAAAATAGTGTTTTCAGGGAATACTGTTAAGTACTCAGTAGGATAATAATTAGGATAACCAACCAGTACGTCTGGTACTAGTTGGTTCTCCTAATTATTAAGGTTTTAATTAACCCAGTGCTGGTAAATGTCCCAAATGTTATGCAGCCATCTGTCACCAGATGAAGCTGCAGCCCTAATATCATTATAGAAAAATGGCATAACTCTGTTAATCTTGGCCTGATACTTTTATTAGGTCTAATGTAGTTAGTTATTTTAAATTTTACAACATAACCTGAAGCACACCTCCTGAGAAACACCCTTCCTTGCCTGCATTTCCAGTTACTGGGATCATACACAAGACTAATTTACCATTGGCTTTGAGGTATGTTTACCTGGGTTATCTGTCCCAGCAGTCCATCCTGTCGTCCAGCCCAGTGACAGTACAGTATGAGAGGGAAGATTAGTCACAACAGACAGGAAAGTGTGATGCTCTAGAGGTCTGGCCTGCCCTCCAGGACCAGAGAAGATATCTGCGTTGATCCACACAGGACAGCACGGCTCAGTCAGCACGTCCTCCAGCAGGAGTAAAGATGGCGAGACAGCCTCCATGCTACATAAAGAGTACATTTCAGTTTTAGCATGACAAAAAACTGAAACAGCATTGAGGTGGAATATAAACTGCCCCTCACCTCTTAAAGTCTAGCTTTATCCCCTTGCTGTGCTCCTTCACTCCCTCCAGCCATTCCCTCAGTGTGATGTCACTGTCTGTATCAGGAGGATGTGCCATGATTGGCTCTTTGGGGTCATGACCCCTCATGATAATGTCAGCTTCAATCATAAGAGAAGGACCTGAGGGTAAAAAGTTGTTGCCTATTACAGCCTGGGTCTTATTTTCATTTTATATCATGCCACCTGCAAACACCATTGAATCCACCTTTTTTTCATCTTTTTCAACCCAGAAAATGTTAGAACATAATGAACACACAATTATTTTGTGGTGCAGTGGTTAGCACTGGTGCATAACAGCAAAATGGTTCCTGGTTTGAATTCCAGCTGTGGCCTTTCTGCAGCGAGTTTGCATGTTCTCCCTGTGCCTGCATGGGTTTTCCTCCAGCCACTACGGCTTCTTCCCACAGTTAAAAATTGTGCATGCTACAGCAGGTTCATTTGTGATTCTAAATTGGCCACAGATGTACACGGTGATGTGTCTCTATTATTAGCCGTTCTTAAACCAGCAGAATAAAATAACAAACTGATCACACAGTAATACAGCCTGATAAATAATAAGCAGAAACTGGTCTCAGTGGAGAAAGACCCAGTGGAGTGTAACATTCAGCCCAGATAATTTAAATGCTTTATTCACAGTTATAGCCTGTTCCAGATTATATGAGCTTGTTTTCACCGTCGTATAAAGGGGTGTAGCGAGACAAAATTCCACAGTTGCAGTACAGAAGCCACGGTTTGGTGAACTTCGGTTCAGTTCATTTGCATATATGAAATAGTTATTTCTGGATAAAATGATGATTTATGTGACAAAACAAACAAATTACTTAGAACTTCTTTATTCCTTGCAAACAATAACAAAAATCGTTTTCAATGAACATGAAAGCCACATTTGACTAGAAAACAAATGAAAATTTATTTTAAAAAAAACTAATGATTTATTGATCAGTACTGATCAACTGATCTGGTACCTGGTACAAAAATTGTAAAGATAATCTCTGACACTTTGGATTTTGGCAACCTCGATACAATTAATGCACTATTCATTTTGCAGGTTTTCAGTAAAGTCTATAACAGCGTCATTGTTTCAGTATATTGACACAAATGGGATTTTTTAAATATTTGGGTGAGTGTGTCTAAACTTTTGACTAGTGCTGTATATTGATAGGAATTTGTGGCTGCCACAACACTTTAAATACGGGTTTTTAAGTGACTGTGAAGGTTACTTAGTTTTGATAATAAATAAATTAATCACCCTGCAGGGTCACCGGAAGTGAAGCTTTTTTTTAAAGCCTAGCAAAACAATAGTACTAATGATAATAACAAAAACAGGTCAAACGCCTCTCTAGAAATTTAAGAACAGAGCAAGAACTTATTTCCACAAGATGAAGAAACGAAAAATAAAAAAATGACAGGTGTTTGAATTTTCATATTAACGTCAGATGGACTGACAGCTGCCAGCGGGGTTAGGATTCATATTAACGCCAGACGTACACAGACAGGTACAGACCCACCTGTGAGCGCTTGTGTTAGCTTGCTCCTGCTGTTCGCTGCGTGCCACCAGCTAACCTCGGCAGCGTCCCTCCTCTTTATCAGACTCCTACTGAAGAAATAGTCCAGCGTTTGGTCATACATCCTACCTGCACAGATAAACGGAGGATCAGTGCCAGCACCCTGGAGCGCCTCGATACAGTCTAACTTTAACTCGCTGCTCGCTAGCTAAATTGCTGCGAATAAGTGAAAAAGTCGACATTACTGCCTATTTTACCTCTTAAATTCCACAAGACGTAACATATAAAACACCCGATTAAAACTAAACCAATTCTTATAAATGTTAAAAGACTCGTTTTCATTACTCTTTCCCACAATTCAAAACAGGAGAATGCGGTCAAATGAGTAGGAACACACTTCCGGTTCAGGATTTTCGAAATAAAAGAACCCGCAATCATTGACTTCTTCACTGCAATCCTGAATAATATTTATCAATATTTATTTACATTTCTAAGGTTCGAAAACCAAGTGACCCAGTTCCCCCTAACCCATATTCTATCCGATATGAAACCATAAAATATAAGATACACTATTGAATGTTGAAGGCCTGACATTCACAGGACCGGCCTAAAGTTTTATGCGGCTTCAACCAGAATTTGTTTTGGATAAACCCACCACCATCCACTGTCAATATTAAGTATGTATTGTTCATGCTTCATTGTTATATATCTAACACAGGTATTATCATGCCTTACTAGAGTGCTGTAAAGTAATAAAATAAATCAGTATGCAATGCATTTACAAATCCCCTTTATTTGCTTTTGCAATGGGGCAGAACATCCACAAAGACTTTAACACAGATGTAAATATTATTTAAATAAATTAGATTCCTATAATCTATTAAATAGTTATTATATAACACAAATGTAAAAAAGATAATATTAAATAAAACTTTTTTTAAAAATCTACTGGATGGATGAATAATGAAAATGCAAAATATTAATTAGGAACATCCTTTTCACACATGCCAAGAAAGATGGACCCAAAATAAATAAATAAAAAACAAATAAAAACAAAACAAAAAGCTGCCCATGTCATATTAAAAAATAATGTATAACCTCCACACACATTTACTGCTGTGTTATTAAATCACGCTTTGGTCCAGCTGACTTTCATCAGGCACAAAAGAATTAAATTCTGAGTTAGGATAAAAATGATTTACATTCTATTTTTTTGGAAGAAGGTCCGTGTTTACATAAAAAGATGAATTTGACATCACTTGAATCGGTTTCTTAAAAGCATCCCTTTCATTAAATCAATGCAGATTAGAGAGATTTAATATCAGACAGCAGGTCAAACAGTATGCGAATGAGAAAGAAAGTGTATTAAATATAAATAATGGCAGATTTGATAAGCAAAAACAATGACAATGCTTAGAAACACAAAAGTTCCAAACGGCTGTATTTTCATACAGTTTGAACCTGGAGCTACACTGTATGTTCAGCTTGTGTGCATCTTATTAATTAAAGCCTGCAGGTGGGACAGGTAAACAGGAACTATAATACAGACTGAGGCTCATTCATGCAAAAACAGTTATTAAACTTCATAAACAAACCAAATAACATTGACAGGCAACAGAACTAAATAATGAAGTCAAATAAACTGAATACAATTACAATTTGTTACTGTTCTGGATAGAAAATAATGACCTGAAAATGCAGTCATTTAATCTGTGGAGGCTCTGGGTCCTCCTGGTCCAGAGGGGAGCTCCCCTCCTGGATACAGAGCTGCTGGCCATCCAGACCCTCCTCAGTCATGCTGTGTGAGGTCTTAAAGGGACATAAGAGAAAAGTTACTAATGTTGGGAATAAGGATCCTTTTTATTGTGCTGCAGTGTATCGGCAGTCTGTTTGTTCTTGAAGGATTTCAGTGACTTTTCATCCTCCACCACGAGCTGTACAGATTGGTTATACTCGGGGATTTCAACATACGCACTGACCTCTTTACCAGAGGTTTTATCAGCGTCATGAATTCTTCTCAAGATGTCTGGCCCCACACACATCAAAGGAGAAAGTCACCAGTCCATTACCTCAATGTGCAATATTCATTACAATGAGATATCTGCTGCCATGAATATCTACACTGCTCAAAAAAAAAATAAATAAAGGAACACTTTGAAAACACATGAGATGTCAACAGGAAAAAAAAAATCATGCTGGATACCTACACTGATACAGACTGGGTAATGTATTAGGAATGAAAAGTTGCCACATTGTTTCATGGAAATGAAAATGATCAACCTGCAGAGGGCTGAATTCAGACACCCTGGAAATCAAAGTGAAAAAATCATGCAGCAGACCAGATTTGATTGCAGCAACTGAAAAGGATACTCAGCAGATTGTTTCATGTCTGTCATGTGCTCAGGGGGAACCTGTTCTCATCTGTGGAAAGCACAGGATGCCAGTGCTATACCTGCCAATTCTGGTATTCCGTTGCAAACCCTAATTAGGTACTCCATGGTGCTGGGCAGTGAGCACACTAGAGGACACCAGGCTCTCAGGCCACCCTCATGAAGTCTGATACTGGTCCTTCTGATGGGTTAAGGACCTTCTACGGCCCTGTCCAGCTCTCCTAGAGTAACTGCCTGTCTCCTGGAATCTCCTCCGTGTTCTTGAGACTGTGCTGGGAGACACAGCAAACCTTCTGGCAATGACACGTATTGATGTGCCATTCTGGAGGAGCTGGACTACCTCTGCAACCTATCTATGGCCCAGGTATCAAATGCTAACAGTAGCCAAATGCAAATATAAGTACAGATAAAAATCGAGTTGCAGCATTTTGTACCAGCTGTAGGCGAGCAATGGCTGCCTGGCTAATAAAAAATAAAAGCATGTATTAATGTTTCAAGACAGAAGTGGCTTGATTTCTGACCGCCACCTAAACGGGAAAAATACCTATTTACCACTGTGTTTACATGAATATCAAGCCTTAAAGTAAATAGATTTCTCATATGGGGCCAGAAGTTATCCAAGAAGTGTGCCTTGATGCTATAGTCTGATTAAAAAGTGCTCCTAATTTTTTGAGCAGTGTATTTACATGTTTTCACATTGTTGACTGGGCACTTTTGGCACAAACATCTCTTTGAGGGCAAATTAAGTTCTTTCTGATCTCATTTTCAGGTTCTAACATGACTTTGGCTCTCACAACTGTTTGTGTCTTCTCAACCAACAGGCATCACCTGGATCCTTTTAGTTTTCGCAACTGAAAGTCATTTAAACTTTTGCTAACTTTCAACAGCAAAAACTGACATTTTAAATGATTTCGGTTAAATAAGCAAAGCAATGTATTAAGACTGTAAAATATTAAGCAGTAAGAATTTCAGTCATTTTCCCCTTTGACTTATACAAAGTTTAGAAAAGAGATGCATTAACCCTCCATATTGCAGTCCACCCTTAAATTCTTCCTGTGCTACTAAAAATAAAATTAAAAAAATTATTACATTTAGTATTATTAGTAATCATTTTTATTAGGACCATTTCAGTTTTCAACCTCAATCCGACATGACAATGCCAACCCCTGGAGGGAGGAGGAGTTGATAAAGACGGGACCCTCCATTATACCTACACCATCGGTTAAGACCATCATTTGGCTTGTAAAAAGATGTAGACCCTACACACAACCTGCATTTCCCTCAGCCTGTCTAATCTGGTTCCTTGTTAAGGATTTTACACTTAATCAATAAACTGTAATCTGGTGCCTTTGTCACACTGCTTATTGGCTCTTTTACCCCATTTTCAATATTGTCATTAAAAGAATAAAAGAAATAAAAAAAAATGCTGCAACAAGCAGTTTTTATACTGTGTTTTATCATTAAGGATACTGCTGTGGGAAAGTTTCCTGCCTTGAAAAACTGACACAAATCATTTTTCCATGACACAACAGACGACTATGTTCAGAAAAGTCACTGCAATTGTATTTATACACATTTTTACCAGAGGTGGCGAAAGTGCCACAGATACTTGTGTTAAAATACTCTGGTAAAAGTACCAATTCAACTTCTTTACTGAAGTAAAAGTGAAAAAGTACATGCTCTCGAATGTACTCAAAGTAAGAAAGAAAAAGTAGCTCTTTGGAGGATATTTCTACCAGCTGTTTTGTGCAAAGGTAGCTGAACCTCATGCTACATTAATAATAAAGTAATAACAGACACGAGAATACAAACGTTTGCCTTTTTTTTAAACTTTGGTTTCAGCGTAGGACAAGAATCACTACTTACAATATTATTATATGTAATATAATATATTATTATATTGCTATTAAGAGCTCCAGTAGATTTTTGTTGTGTACACGCTGTGATCAGCTGACTTTTGTCACAAGGGAGCTTGGCTGATTTCCATCTCCTGCATTGACAGCACTGTTTATACTGTCTTCACACTGACAGGTGGTATAAAGTTGAATTCAGTGAATGAATCTAAGCATCATCAGCTTAAATTCAAACTTATCTCTGCTACACTTGATGTAACCCGTAACTCTGGTTATATATTTGATTTAAAGAGGAGAATTACACGTACGCTTTAAATGTGCTGTTTATCAGATTCCACTGAGCACTCCTGTGTTTCTTCCATCTTTCTCTATCTCTGACTGGAGTTATCTGGCACTATTTTCTCTCGCTGGGAAATACAGCAGCTGTGCCTTCAGCTCGCAGACACACTGTGTGACAAACTGCACACACACAGTTTGTGTGTTTGCTGATATTTGTCGAGTTGTGAGAAAAGTTGCATTTGAAATTACCTGCCACTTTAAAAACATAACTGCCTTTGTACTCGCTCCTCTTCTGTTAGACTAGCTTGATGCTGAAGTTCTGGGACTACAACATGTGGACATGTGTTAAATCTAAAGTAATGAGTTTGTATTGAAAATGTAAACTCCTTAAATAAAATGTTGTCAGAAAAAATAAATACTCAAGTAAAGTACAGATACCTGAAAATTCAACTTAAGTACAGTAACTGAGTATTTGAACTTCGTTACCTCCCACCTCTGATTTTTACTGCTGTTTCATGCAGATGCTCTGACAGTTCTTTAGGTGAGTATTTTTCCTCTAATACTCCAAAAAGCAGACACAATACAGTTTTTTTCATTAATATCTGCTGCATGTCTTCACATCCAATATCAAGATGAGACCTTATCTCAGTGAATATTTCTCAGAAGGTGCACAACAGGTATTTTTACATGATGTGCAGATTGATCTGCTCTCACTGTGTAATTCACATCCAGCTCCAGCACAGCTAACAGAAAGCAGATGTGCTACATATGTGTAAATAATTATAACTGAAATAATGAAGTTGTGCCATGTGTGCAGTGTCTACTCTGGAAATGCTGATGCTGAGCCTTCTGCTGTAACTCACTCAGCAGGAAAGAGTCCGGGGAACAGCCGGAAAAACAAATAAAACTTCAGCTCATGCATGTTTAGTCTTCTATTTTCAGCTTTTTTCCAGTGTAATCTTGTTTTCTGCTGTGACCCTGACTCCTGCCAAAAATGCCACTCTTACCCTGTGAAGGGGCACAGGGTTAGGGTGTCACAGCAAAGAGGATTGGTGTGAAAGTGCGTGCAATATCATCTGCACGAGTCTCACCTGTAGATCAGTGGAGTGATGTGAAACAACATGCTGCACCTCACCCCCTCCCCTCCTGAAAACACTCCCGTAGCCGCTCGAGGAAAATAACTGTGGAGAGGATGAATTATACCCAGTGAGGTCAACCAGGTACATTCTACTCTAGTTCTGATTTCTGGTTGACTGCATAGATTTGCGCTGCTGAAGAACAAATCAGCAGTGACTGACCTACATCCTGTGGCACTGATCTTCAACACAGACTCGATTTTAAGTTCATATTGAGCTTATTATGTGAAAAACAAAACAAAACAAAAAACAAAACTGTAGACTGCACAACAAATGCACCTGTATTTTTTTTTTTATTCAATCTAAACTGTCTGAAAAATTTTCCATCTTAGGCTGTTGCTGTGGAAATAGACTAGACTCAGTAAAAAGGTACAGGCAGACGGACAAATCGACTGATCGAAAGACGGCACATATCATATTCATCCAGCTAGGTCTGACCAGCTGCAGGCTTGTTCTATAAACAGGTTAACACTGAGTGAGGAGGGAGGTTGTGTACCATCATTCATGTGTTAAATATTCACTGTTTAGCTTATTGTCAAAGATTGAACAGGTATGTTTCAGTGTCTTCAAAAAAAGAAGAGAGGAAGTGGCTTTCAGCGAAGTGAAAACCAAAAACTTGGTGAAGCCTTGCATTAGAGCTTCACTGGTTTGCCTAATAAGCTCATATAATTATAATAATATAATGTGTTTAATGACTTTTAATGATTTTTTTTTCTAAATGATGGATGAACTATTTTATACAATAAGAGAGAACAGTGCCCAGCGACAGGCTGGTGACCTGACCAGAGTGTACCCAGCCTCTCCCTCTGTGATTGCTGGGATAGGCGCCAGCCCCCCCTGCGACCCTGAAAAGGACAAGTGGAAGAAAATGGATGAACGGAAGACAGAGTGGTCATTTTTTGTCACTCCTTCTGGAGGTCAGCCATGTGTACGTTATTGAAATCTGTGCGAATGGGGAGTTTGTGTAAACGTACTGTCACAACCAACAGCCGAGGTTACCAAGTGGACCCAAGTCCAAACCCGGACAAGGAGACAAGCGCTTATAAGTATTAATACACAAAAATGGAGGGACCTGATTATAATTATCTGTTGCTCAGTTCCTTGAGTAATGATCAGTGCCTCAGTATTGTCAGGCCCCTGTTTTTTATGGGGGTTTATGCACTGCCAAATGTCCCGGCTCTAGTGACTTCACAATGATGCGTTCCTGTTACAAACATGCAGATAAAGTATTCCATCAAGTACAAACCACTTAATTAGCAGCTGTTGATGGTTCATGGTATCATTTAGAAAGTCTAAGTAAATGATTAACAACACATTTAGATGCACATTTATACATATAAAGATTATGAAATGAGCTACTTGTGTGTACAATAACAGAGGTTTTATGAATCCTTATTATTATTAAGTACTTTGTGTGACTTCATCTAAAGTGAGGACCATCTATACCTTACACTTACAAATGAAAGTGAAAGGTCAGCAAGACCTCGATAGCCATCGTCACTACAGGAAAAGGAAACAGACAAAACACAAAGTGTCCGTCATATTCAGCTGCGGAAGAAAATGTCTGCGGGATGTTCAAGAGTTTGGAATTTCTCAATTTTGTTCCTCACGTTTGTAATCAGTTAGCTTTAGTCCGACAAGTCCGTGTCCAGTCTGCTTCAGTTCGAAAGTGATCCTGAATTAAATGCAGTCACGCTGCTTTCACACAGGTGAATTCAGGTGAATGATGAAAGTCTCACACAGTAAAAACTCAGAGCAGGTCCTCAGGGTAAGGAGGCGATCAGGTTCAGGTGTAGCCCGTCAACTCCTTCTTTCAGAAGAATCCAAAAGCAAATGTAATTTGGAACCTTAAACAGGAAACACAAACTAGGAGCGCAACATTTCTGGGAGTCTGCCTGGCCGTACAGCACCACAGGCAGTTCTGGTGGGTGTCCGGGCCACGGGGTGAGACCTGGAGGGAGTTCGCCAAGTGTTTGCATAGGGTTCGGTTTGTCTGTAATTATTGTAAGGTCTTTAGCTTACAATATAAAGCACCATGAGGTGACTGTGTGTTGTGATTTGACACTATATAAATATAATTGGATTAAACTGGATAGAGACCAGTGGTGGAGGCGAGGTGTCTCAGGGGGCCAGCGGCTGAGACGGAGCAACTTTGCACCAGCCCAGTCCTCCTGGTTTTACTTCCTCACATAATAAACTGCATCTTTAGTGTGAGCAACTGTACTAGCCTGCACACTGAAAACTAACACCTGAGGCACACCAAGTGGGTTAAAATGGGCAGCAAGGAGTCCTGACAGAGCCTTATGCAACACTTTTTACAGTCCTCTAGTAGTTAAGACAAGGTGACCAAACAAGCCATCCCAGCCAGATATTCTAATTCTGACATATTATATAATGGTGAGAGTGGAGCAGGTTGTGTGGCCAGTGTGTTGTTGACATAAAGCTGATAAGCCAGCCTCTAAAACATCCTGAACAGCAGGTAACGTAGTGAGAGACAAGCTCAAGCGTACAGGTAAGACTTTATAACCGCCTTCATGCTTTCAGTTAAAACTGTACAGTTTTTGTTCTCATTTTTCTAATCCAGCCAAACTAGCCCGTGACCTAAAGGCCATTTGTGGCCTTCACATTTGCCAAGATGCATCCCAAGTCATAATTTGAAGTTAAATTGAACTTTTTTAAACTTTAATGACAGTCAGTGCAATGCACTTTATCTGTAAGGTAAACTAAAAAATACATTCATGAAGAAGCCACAAAAAAATGATAATTTAATTGCATATGCAACCAGATGTCATCATTAAAATTACACTGCACGTGCAAAGTAATTTTAATACTTAAGTGCTCAAAATATGTAAGCAATCTCTCCCTTGTTGCTGGGAACATCCCGTGAACCTGGAAATGACCTGCAGGGCGCTGATTCATGTTATTGGCCTATGACTCATTTCACCAGATCGGCTCACATTTATGGAAACAGCCACTCTATTAGTAAAACATGATAACAGCAAAGTTAGCACACTAAATCTTTCACACCCATTCCCTTTAATCCTGAGAGCTCAGTGAATGTGCTGTTCGGCACTGACAGCGAGCATGTTTGGTTGCACAAAGTATTCCATTTTTTATCTTTGATCGTGTCAGCACATTTACAGATCTGTTGTTCCTTCTCCGCAGCCTCCGGTGAAGCCATGGAGTCTAATGTGTCCCTCCTTTTGCTGGTCATATGCAGTTTAAATATGGTCGAAGCCCAGCTGAAGCTGTATAATATGCAAGCCAGCAATCTTCCGACCGATATCTTTTCAAGTCCAGATGGCTATGTCGATGTGTACTGTGGCTCCGTTTCTCTCGGTGAAACAGCTATTCGCTACGATGACCCTAACCCCTGGTGGGAGGAGGAATTCACCTACTTCCAGGCTCAGGAAAATGATGTACTGAAACTCAAGGTTTATGACAGTGACGTCCTCTTCGATGACCTGCTGGGAGTCTGCGAAAGGCCGCTCAAGGTGGGAACCTATAAGCACGACTGCTACCTGGACCAAGGCGGGACCCTCCAATACACTTATACCCTTGGCTGAAATAATCAGTAGGCATGTGGAGATTTATATGATGTCTGATGTCTCTAGGCAGCCTTTACTTAGCACAGCTTAGCTATCTGGACTACTGTGATAGTTGTGCGATAGATTTTTCATGGTTTTGATTATGTTCACATTAACCAGAAAACTCTTAAATCTGTTTCTGCTATGCTGTCCTTGCTGCCCTGTTTCACCAATCAAAATAAAGTTTCCTGCAACAAGTCAGTTTGCAAATGTTATGATAATAATGAAAAATCTCGCATGTTCATTCAGCCTGATTATCGAAATGTGGTTGAAGTGCAGACTTTAATTCAACGGGTTTTACAAACGATTCAGCATGAATGTTGAAGAATTAGAGCCATTTTTATACACAGTCCTCCGTGTTCAGACGTGCTGACCAGCAGTTTGATGGACCACCTGAGGTCTGCTCACTTGTTATTTCACGACAAATGAAGCAGATATAATATTCACAGACACTTTGTGGATACTTTAAAAATACATAAAAAAATTATAGATCAGTATTAGTTTGATTTAAAAAAAAAAAGAAGAAGCTGGCAATACTTTATATTAACCATCATTATTAAATAATGTGATGGTTAATTAAAATTGTTTTTTACCGTTAATGAAAAGACGACAGATGTTTACCAATTATTAATAATTGGTTTGTGAACAGTTACTCTGATAGTTACTGTTGCTTCTAAAAAGTGTGTCGTGGTGCTAACATTATCTGGACGCTAATATACAAAGACTGAACCTTCAGGTACAAATATCTGGTTTCACTCACTTTTGCTTTCAGTAGTATTTTTAATGGTAATTTTAATTAGTGATTAATAATAATAGATTTATTATGATATTCATATTGGTTATTTACATTAATTATTACTAAATACCGTTATTAATGCCATTAGTGTTAATGTTATATGTGCCAATGTAATTAGAGTGGTCTGTTATCAATTATGATATACATAAAACTTGGTTTCTCTCTTAAACTTAAACTAGTGACTAATGATTAGCATCGATTAATAAATAATTGTTTAACAGCATGAATGCTGATTACAAAAATGTAATAACAGTTTACAATTAATGGCTATTGCTATCATTACTACTTTGAATAAACACTCACTAGAGTGTATGAGGTAAACCTTGTTAGTGCCGGGTTGGGATCCCCTTTTGTAGCGTGGATTCAACACGGCGATGGGATTCTGGTCCACACTGACATGGTAACATCATGCAGTGGCAGCTGATTTGTGGGCTACACATCCATCATCGATTCACCCATCCCATCACCTACCAAAGGTGGTCTACAAGATCTGGTGACATCTAGCACACTGAACTCATTATCATACTCGACGTTGTTTACACCAAATTCTGACCCTACAATCCAATTGTCACAGCAGAAATCGAGTCAGCAGACCAGGACCCAGTACCATGAAGAGAGTTCAACACATGCAGGTTATCTTTCCATTATCTGGTATGATGCACCCTAACATCAGCAATCAGGATCGTGCTTAATTTATGCTATCATTGTTGTGTCTGCGGTGTTATGGAGAGGGGTTTTCAACCACCGCACACATGCTCCCGTGCAGCCTCCAAAATCCCAACCGCACGGTGATCGACGTGGATGGTACTGTGCGTTGAATGCTGACTGGTTTGACAACTGGGCCAGAACAGGGAAGGGAGTGACAGCAGAGGGAATGGGAGAAGCAAAAAACCAAAAATCCAAAAAACACACTAAAGATTAAAAAACAAAACAAAACAAAACTGTAGAAAAAGCACAGACAGCGGCTGCATTGGATTTCAGTTCTTTGTATGTTTGTACGCATCACTTTACCCTTTAAACAGCTGGCTGATGGACCGACAACAGCACAAGCAAGACTAGCCCAGAGGCCGGTTATCCCACTGCCCTCATTGACAACAGCGGCTCTCTGCAGGTAGACGTGGTTCCCCACAGACAGACAGTCGTTTGTACAAGCACATTTTTGTGACCAATATTTGTCCAATGTTGTAAAATTAAGTGACCTCTAGCGGCTGCACGTGGAAGCGAAATGGACTGGTTCTTAAATTGGCCTTTTCTACTCTATTTGAGCACCAAGGATTCTTTGGCACACAGACTGGAGCAGCCAGGGATGAACCAGGGTCCGTGTCCTTTACTGGCCTCCAGTAACACTGTGAGGAATCTGGGGGTCATGTCCTTCAGTGCACATATTAAACAAATATGTAGGACTGCTTTGTTGCAATCTCTCTAAAACTAGAAACATCCTGTCTCAGCATGTTGCTGAAAAGCTAATTCATGAGTTTATTACTTCTAGGCTGGACCTTCAGTTAAACCAAAATCCTGCAGTGAGATTACTTACAGGGACTAGAGAGAGAGAGCAGATTTCTCCCATATTGGCTTCTCTTCATTGGCTCCCTGTTAAATCTAGAATAGAATTTAAAAT
>JAVDPK010002159.1:2610-13808 GCA_034780415.1 Cichlasoma orientale
CCATCCATCCATCATCCATCCATCATCCATCCATCCATCCATCCATCCATCCATCCATCCATCCATCCATCCATCCAATCTAATGCTGTGTTGGATCCTCTGTTTGCATTCAGAGCTGCTTTAATTCTTCACGGCACAGATTCAACAAGCTGCTGGAAACATTCCTCTGAGATTCTGGTCCATGTTGACACGACATCATCACACGGTTGCTGCAGATTTGTTGGCTGCACCTCCATAATGCTTTTTTAATAATGCTCTTTTTTAAAAATCCACATAATAAAGTAAAATATACAGTACAAATGGAAAAATAAAGCTTTAAAGCTTTGTAAGAACTCATGATGAGAATCTCCTCTTCCTCCACATCCCAAAGGCGCTCTGTTGGATTGAGATCAGGTGACTGTGGAGGCCACTGAAGTAAATGAACTGATTGAAGAAATGAACTGATTGAAGAAACCAGTGTGAGATGATTTGAGCTTTGTGACATGCCTGTTATCCTACTGGAAGAGGAAGGATCAGCAATAATCAGGTAGGCTGTGGTGTTTAAACAACACTCAGTGTGCCAAGAAAATATCCCCACAGGACCACACCACCACCACCAGCAGGCTGAACTGCTGATGCAGAGCAGGATGGATCCATGCTTTCATGTAGTTTACCCTAGATCCTGACCCTACCATCTAAATGAGACTCATCCGACCAGGCAACGTTTTTCCAAGTTGTTAGCTTTCAGGATCGGCACCCAGTGTGGTCTTTTGCTGCTGTGGGTTCAGAGATGCTCTTCTGCATAGCTTGGATGTATTTTCTCTTATTCAGACCATTCTCTGTGAACCCTAGAGATGGTTACTCCTGAAAATCCCCGTAGATCAGCAGGTTCTGAAATACTCAGACCAGCCTGTCTGGCACCAACAATCATGCCACATTAAGATTCCCATAAATCACATTTCTTCTACATTCTGATGCTCAGTTTGAACTTCAGCAGGTCATCTTGACCATTTCTACATGCCTAAATGTGTTGAGTTGCTGCCACATGATTGGCCGATGAGATATTTGTATTAACCAGCAGTTGAAGTGCAGCTGTTCATCATCATTTTTTAAAATCCTAATTATGAATTTAAATATACAAATAGATAATAAAAGCTTTAAAGCTGGGTAAGAACTCTGTAGTAAGATCCACCCAGAGGGGGGCGATGTTTAACCAGCAGCAGCATTTATTCTCATTTCACATCACAGAGGAACACGTCCCCCCATCAGCTCTTATCAGCGGAGACAGAGGCCGTTCTCACTCACATTCACACATGTGGCTAATTTAGAACCACCAAATGACCTAACATGCATGAAACATGAAAGCTGGAGTGAACCCGTGCAGGCCGGGTGAGAACATGAGCAAAAGAATCAGTAAAATGTTCTTTAGCGAAAATGAGAACTCCAACATACAATCCTGAAAACTTTACTCATCCTTGACTCTTTTAAAATGTAATCTAGTCTGATTATCGTTCCTTATTTCTTGTAATCTGATTTGATCATGAACACTGACAGTCTGTTACTAATATAATTTAAATCGACATCAGTCTTATTTACTGATGTCAGTCTGTGGGAACATTCAGTGATGTTCGTGTCTGACGTTTATCAGTTCGTATAATAGGAATAACATATTAAGAAATACTTGATCTCCAAACAGGGGAGATTACTGCGTTGCATCAGCTAAAACATGAATCAACTTAGATCAATAAAAATATATAGAAATTAAAATGTAATCGCTTTATTTTCGTTGTAAACTGTAGATTTAAATAAATGTATTATTTCCAAATAAAAATAAAGTTTAAAAACATTTATATTAAAGTAAGTTTATAAACAATGAAACGCTTCACGAACGTCGTCGTGACGCCACGCACTCTCTAATTGGCTGTCTCCGGAGCGCTTCCCTGTGATTGGCTGTGAGCGTGATCCTATGTTTTCGCTCTGCCCCGCTCCTCTCCAGTTTCCCTGACTAACCCCCCCGGCTGACCGCCTGCTGGATCCGCTTCCCGGACAGCTTCAACCGGCAGAAAGCAGCGACTTGGACGCCCACAACATCCAGGAACCACACCCGACTCACGGTGAGCTCACGTGGGAGCAGTCCCGTCGGGGTTTACCCGGTTTAAAATTGGTCTTAGCGAGCTAGCGGTATCCTGAATCCGCCGCTGGCCGAGGCGGCGAGGCTTGCAGGGTAATTTGTTCCGGTAAAAATGAAGATTGAAGCGATGTAAGCGTCGCTAACATTGACAGAGATCCAGTGGATCGTTTATTTGTCTGTGTTGTCCGTAGGCCGCCTGCTTTAGCATCAGATGATGCAAGCGGAGGCTGCTATGATTCCGCTCCATTTCCGTGTTTTGTCCCGCAGACACCCCCCCCCTCGCCCCCCGCAGGTGTTCACGCTCTTTTTAAAAACGCCGTCAGCAGCTCATCTTTCTCACGTTTCTTATTTACACGCGAAGCTGCGGCTGCGCAGCACAGACGGATTTAAATAGTGTGAACCGACCAGCAGCGGAGGTGGCTGTAGATGAAGCGACCGTGCGCGGGTAACGGAGGGGAGGAGCAGCTGGGGCGAATCCATTATCGGATGTCCGATAATGGATGCAGGCTACAGTGTTGGTCCTGTAGAGCCGCGGGTTCTGTCTCGGTACTGTTTGGTCCCTGAGCTCCATAGTGAGGTCCTGAAGATCTGCCTGCAGACTTCTTCAGGTTTCTCTCCTGGACGTAGCTTTCTGTTTGAAGCTGCCTCATCCATCTGCCTCTTCTTCTGCATTTTTATTTCAGGTTTATGCCTCCAGGGGTAGACGTACACGGGGCCCAGAGGGTGAAACTGGCCCACTTTGGAGCGGTGAGTGCCCCCACAGCCTCTCAGTAATCCTTTAAAGAGCATTAGCGGGCTAAGTTTGGCGCTGCGCTGTGACCGCTGGCAAGACGGGTCCTCACTGAGCCGCCGTCATGCAGATACCCGACTCCTACAACCAGAAGAACTCACTCTTCAATGCCATGAGCCGCTTCATCGGCGCTGTCAACAACATGGATCAGACGGTGATGGTGCCCAGCCTGCTGCGGGATGTCCCCCTGGACGACAAGGATGACCTGAAGGTGGCGGAGAATGGGGGCGGCGGCGATGACACGGGCGACCCCGGCTCCGCCAACGGCAGCGCCTACTTCCAGCCCGATGCCGACATGTACAGCTCGTATATCCTGCTCAAATCCATCCGCAACGACATCGAGTGGGGCGTCGTGCAGGGCGACGAGCTGCGGAAGGACAAGGTGGGCGTGGCCGCGGCGGAGGAGCAGGACGACCTGGAGAAGCAGTTTCGCTTCCACCTGAACGGACTGCACGCGGTTCTGTCGAAACTGACGCACAAAGCCAACACGCTGACGAACCGCTACAAGGAGGAGATCGGCTGCGGGAACTGAGTGTCCAGACTGGCGCTTTAGCTCGTTAACTCCAAGCACAGACGGAGCTGGTGCAGAAACCTGAGACCTGCTGACACTTTGAAGAGCCCACTGAGCCGGACATCAGTCCATTAAATTTACCGGCCGGTCCTGATAACAGTGGATAAAAGTGTCTGCAGATATTTATTGATTGGAACAGTTCGGCAATTTTGACAGATAATTAGCACCATAGTCCTCATAACAGTTGCTGTTATTAACACTCTGAGGAGTCCGGGGGGGGGGGGGTAAATCATTTTAAATGCCACTTTTTGTATTGACTTTGGATTAAATTTTGGTGACTATACTGATGCTGACTTATTTGGTTATAACGCGTTCTGGTTTGTTCTGTTTAAAAAGAATATAACACAAAACACCAGCTGTTAAATGTGAAGGAAGTCTGGATCAGTGAGTCAGTGAGGTCCAAAATAAACCAATACTGTCACATTAGCACCACCACAGCCCGTGTGTTGGTGAAAGCTGGACTTGAATCATGTGGAATGTGATCACAGAGCAGCTTTAATGGTACATTTAGGACTAGTTTGAATTTCAGAGCTGGGAGACTCGTGTGCAGGAGAAGCTGAAGCACGTTCATTTCAGATGTTTGGCTGGTTGAGTCTTTATTGAGTGACAACTCTTCTAGAAACAAAACATTGTAAACTAAAGAGGATCAGGTACGATCCCTGAGGGACGCCTGCCTCTGATTCCAATAATGTTTGACAGGTGTGCCATAAACACCTGAATCCTCACTTTGTCTCCTGATGAGCTTCAAAGTGTCTTTGAAACCTTTGGACGTCTCTGAGCTCCTGCAGCAGTTTGTAGGTAAAGAGCTAAAACGCTTAATGGACTTTTTTTTTTCCTTCCTGAAGACTTCTTATGGCTGTCGGGCTGTTTGCACTCTATTTTCAGGGTTCATGTCTTTTTTTTATTATTATTATTATTTATCTCCTGACGTTCTTCATTTCATGCTGCAGAATCCAAACTATGCAAATACGCGAGCACAAAAGAAGCTGCACATTTCTGCACAGCTGTAGACGCACAAACAGGAGAAAACAGGAGTTCTTAAATTTCCAATGAATGAAAATGCAGTTGTCATGCTGAGCGGCCCATAACAGCATGTTAACTGCAACGATCGATTCACAGACAGTGAAGCTTCTGAGACATGGAGGTTCTTACAGACTCCACAGTTCATCTTAATGCTTGGAAAACATTATGGAGAAAAAGCCAAAGTTTGGCAGAAACTGTTGGTTTTATATGTTTCAGCTGAAGATAAAATGTTTTCTTTGAAGCTGTAACACCTTCAGTTCTCTTCTCTGATTGGACTGAATTTAAAGAAGTGTTTTAATTGTTTGCGTCTCAAAGCTTTATTTAATGAATCAAAGGAAATACTGTGCTTGATGGCCGATGACATCTGAAGGCTTTGAGTGTGTGTGTGTGTGTGTGTGGGGGGGGTGCTGGGTGTAAAGATGCTGATGTTTATTGTTTTTCTATTTCTGTGCAGTTTGACCATTAAAGGTTTTTGGATCAGTACTTTTGATCTTTTCCTCCAACAAACGGACTTTTCTCGTCCTGCTCGTGTGAAAAAACAGCTCACCTGTCGTTCTTGGGCTCCGCCCCCTCTGCAAGCATCAACAGCCCCAGAGGGTGCGTTACCGTGACGACACTAATGGTATGTTAAGGTGCTGAACAAAGGTGTTCGAAGCTCTTTGTGGTTCTGTTGCAGTTTTTGTGCCCATGCTGCAGGCGTCTCCCTGGAGCTGTGCCTGCTGCTGCACTTTAACCCAAACACTGATCTCTGTCTCACAACACAGCAATTTAATGTAATTACAAAGTGAAAAAATCAGGAGGGAAGATGCACTAATAAAACAGGAAATCTGCAGAATGTCATTAGTTTGCTCAGAAAGTTACTTTTAATGGATGAAGGTGATTTTAGATGATTTTAGTTTCATTTTGAAATTCCATTATAATGAGTTTGGCCAACATGTGACACCATGTGACTTTAACTTATCTGCCACTTTGATCTGGTGACGGTGTAGGATCAAGTGCATAAGACTGCAGTGGCACAGGAGACCAGTCTGCAACCATCTGGCAACCAGTGGTCATGAGGGAGTTGCTGTTAATGAAGTATTCCCAGCTGGGTGCTGGGCGCTGATTGCTTGAGTCACGCAGGCCTTCAGAGCGGTCAGTGTTCCTCGTGGCTTCCACCTGTTGCTTGGGGGAAATGTGTAATCAAACAGCTGGTGAAAGCCTCCCTGTGACTGGTTTGGTCGCGAGCTGATTGCTGTGGTGTGATGTGCCACACAAACAGACCCTTTGCCTTCAGCCCGAGGCCAAAGCTTTACGTTGAAGCTGAGCCGTCTCCATTTGGAGTTTGTCGCACTTTTTCAAGTTGTAACACCAAAACATGACAAACAGTTGGAGGACTTTGGTGCTTCTTTGACTCTGCATTGACTCAGCGAGAGCAGCGTGCACGACATCACAGCAGAGACCTCAGGAGAAAACTTGAATTAGGTCCTTCAGATGTTTCAGGGTAAATATGTTAGTGTGGATCTGTGAGGAGGGCGATCTGTGACAGCAGAAACCACAGCTTCTCATATAGAAGGTATTTTCAGCTGCCTGTTCTTGATTGGTCACCACAGGAGCTCCATATGTTTGAATTGGCAGATTTATCGATGCTGGATGCTTCCCAAAGGGATTTGTCTCCCTCAGACTCTTCAGGTGTCAGGTGAATGTGTAAAGCCTCACACATGGAACACAATATGTGTAAAGCAAAAAGTGGTTTCACAGATATTCAAACACATTTCCAACATCCAACGTCTGTGATGTTCCCCGTCTGTGATGTTCCCCGGGCTCGTCACCTACGGTACCCAATCCATGTGAACATTTTTAGAAAAAGCAAGTTTGTGTTAATATTCAGAATTTGTGATTTCTAGTTTTCTCAGTGTGAATCTCTGAAATACTTTCTGTAGCTTTCTATCCATGTGATGACCCATTATATTTAAAGAGCACACAAACTCCTCTAACAAGACCTGTAGTTTTTTAAAATAATATATAAAGTCTAAAACATTTGTTTTATTTCAACAAATATGAGATTTAAGTTGATTAAAAGCTGACAGTCTGGTTTTTGGAGCCGGCTGGCCTTCAGGTTCAGGGTTCTAGTTGGACATCATATCGATGTTAACCAATGAGACTGGGGGTGTTCCAGGTGTGTTATTTATTAGGCATGACTACAGATATATGCAGGTGTGTTACTAATAAATCATGATGTAACACGCAGGCAGCCAGAATGTAATCTGGCTGCTGTGGCAGGTTAACCTTACAAATGAAAGCTGCAGCTTGCATGTTAAAAGAAAAGCATCGTGCTGACTCACAGGAAGCCGTCATCGGCGGGTCATCCTGGGTCCTGTCAGATCAGCGCGTGAATCTCGTGCATCATTTAACTCACGGAAAGACTATCAGGACATCTGCAGCCACTCACACCTCCATTCACCTGTAATCTCCCATAATCCCTCTGACCTCGGAGCTGAAAGGACTGAACTCGGCCGCCAGGTACCTTCCAGCACAGAGGAGTCAGTGAACGCCTCCTCACCCTCCCCAAACCATCTGCTGCTCGGTGTCATGCAGGCTCATCGGCGACTGCTACATAAAAATTATAACAAGTTATGACAGTAAAAAAAAGAAATGAATTAGGACCAGCCTCATAAAATGCCCCAAAACTGACCAAAGAAAACACACACACATATATATATATATATATATATATATAGAGCATATAAAGGGAGCAGTTATGTGTTGAGTGTGAAGAACAGCTGATGCAGTAGGAGCTGAGATTCAGCCAATTGGAATCCACCTTTCTAAGACTTCTTTGCAGACATTACTAAAACCAAAACCAGGCCACATTCTACTCTTTGAGCAGCTTTGATGGGGGCATTCCCCTTAATTTGTTTGTCCCAACCAGGTAACAGCCTGGTGTCATATGAGCCACGGGGCGGGCCTACAGTACCATACAAAAGTCACTGATTAGTGTCAGGAAGCCACCAGGCTTCAAAGGATGTCTGTGGGTTTCTGTTGTTACAGCTTCTGTTCTTCGTGCAGAACCCGTAAACACAGAGGCTTTAAAGCCCATCTGAAGCATATGGAAGCTCCTTTATGCCACTGAGAAAAAGATTTAATCTATCTTAAAAAGTTTTTATCTGAAAGTTTAAGGTTATTATCTCAATATTTGGGTAAATTATCTCACAATTTGTAATTACTTACTCAAAGGGAGGAAACCTGAGTTCATGGAGAAAACCCACGCAAACGCAGGGAGATCCCGGCCAAGGCGGATTCAAACCCAGGACCTTCTTGCTGTGAGGCAGCAGTTCTAACCACCACATCACTGTGCTGCCTCGAAATAGCTCGAAACTTTGGCTTAATTTCAAAGAGTTAGTAAGTTCTGAGAAACCCGACTCAAACCTTTGAGATAACCTCAAACTTTGACTTATTAAAGGCAAAAAAAATTTTTGTTTTGTTTTTTTCCAGTAGTGGAAATAAGTTTCCATAGAAGCTCAATGACAAATGTCAGAGATATTTTGATTTTAGGGTCCAGATGTTCCTTTCCCTGTACTCCAAACGAATTCGACTCGATGTGTTTGTATAGTTTCATTAATTGGTAACACAGAGGAGTTAAAGCAGCTCAAACCTTTGTGCTTTGATATTGTTAGTGTCATTTCCACTCACCACATTAGCCAGCTAGCTGTAGCTTGGCTATGCTGCATGAATCTGTGACGGTTCAATACACGCTGACAACAGCCAGCTAAGCTGGATCAGCTCCTTGACGTCGGATGAATTGACTGACCTTATCCACTCATGACAGGACTGATATGTGAGATTATGAGATGCTGTCTGAGATGATTTGTTGGTGATTGCAGCGAGCAGCCAGTAAAAACGTGCAAACAAAGTGAACATTTTCATCCTTTTCTCCAGCTGTTAACCTGTGTGTGCACAACGTTACCTAAAACACATTTAATATGTTAGCATTACAGAAAGTGTAAACTGATGAAATTCATCCTCACTGACTGATTTCTGCCAGCTCTTGTTGCATGTGCTGCCATCCAGTCAGTCCAGGTAAAAGCTCAGATGGATTAGGACACACAAAGAGTTGGAGATCAACGTGCTCAAATCAAGGCTGTTCCTTAGCAGCCGGTAAGAACTCGGGCCTTTTATCTTACAGATAGTTACGTTATTCTTTTAAAGAAGTTTTGGAGCCTTTTTGTCTTTATTATAGTAAAAAGAGGACAAGAAGGTGGGCAAAGAACCATACAAGGGGTCTCATGGTTGGAGTTGAACCGGTGCTGCTGGAATTGGACCAGGACCATATGGTCACTTACTCGACCTATGAGCTAAGCTAGTGCCTGCAGTGGGTTTCTCTAAGGGAATGTGTCTGTTGTGTTTTCCTGAAAGGGTGGGCTTCAAGAAAGGTCCTTTTTTTTTTGGCTCAGAACCCCCTTCATCTTCACCCACAGGGCCCCCACCACTGCAGGACTCCAACCAGATGCTGCACCCCTGGTGCCTTAAAGTACAACAAACCCACCGCTATGCCAGTACCTTTGGGCTGAGAGCTTCTCTCAGCACACACTGAAGTCTTCACTTTGGCCTTCAGAGGAACTCGAGCCCGCGGCCTCTGGAACTCGTAGCAGTTTAACTGGCCAAGCTTTCTGGGCGTGCTGAAGTGCTGACTTTGGGTGTTGGGCTTAAACACACTCCTTGAACTTTAGAGCGATTGAACCAACAACCTCAGCACACCACTGAAGTTTCCTACGCACTGAGCTACAGAGAAAGGTGCTGGGCCTCTGCCAGAGCGTTCTAGTCTTCCTCAGAACGAGCAGCTACAAAAACAAGTCGGTGCTTGAGCTCATAGCCTCGGCCCTTCCCAGTAGGTGATTAATGGCGAACACTTAGAGGTGCACTTGTTGGACTTTCAGTCTTTCTTCCCAGAGTTTGGCTGAAGTCACAGTTAGAACAGGCTCACAGTCACAGAGGATGTAGCCACAGCTATAAACGTGCAGAAAGGCCCGTCACTGTTTGCAGATGCAAAGCAGCACACAAATACAGGAAGACTGTTCTGTGTGTGCAGAAGTGGATCAATAAACTCACCACACACTAGAACAATTGTCTACGAGCGCACAATATCCTCCAATATCCTACAGCCATGTTTTAAAACTAGCTGCACGAGCTGATGATGATGACCTGTTTTTAGCTTCAGAGAGGCGCGAGGGGTACTTCCCAAACATCGACCCACCCGCTCAGGGTCCTCCTCAGTCATGCTCGTTACCACAATAGCTGCAGAAGTGTAAACTATGGTGAACAGGATTAAAGCGAGCTCGTGCTGCAGTACGTTCAGCCGTTTACATTTTTCATTCCAAACTGCATGAATTAATGTAATTATAGTTAAAGTGCATCAGTAGAATTCAGCTGAGGGGGTGCAGTGACTTCACTGGGCAGGCCTGGACCTCTAAGCTCCGCCCATGACGCAGATGCTGCCAACACCTTTCCCTTTTTTAAGCCAGTCTCCTCTCTGACCTTTGGTGCAGGCTTTGGACCAGCAGAAAGAGCTGGTTTAGTGTTTCCACCAGCAGTTTGATGAGGAAAAGTTAAAGTGGAGGAAGCTACAGCTGCTCCCTCACTCACAGCGGCTCCACATGTGTTTGTGTTTTTAATGTGGGATGCTGTTCCCAGTGTGACCCCAGAGGGATCCGTGTCAGTTCCTGGGATCAAACTACAGATCTTTGGCTCGTTGGATCCACCTAAAGCTACTTTGGCTGCTCCCTCATTCACAGCGGCTCACCACAGCGTGCAGCGCCGCGTGTCTTTGATTCACAAGAAAATACCAGGCTGAAGTCTGAAATCTGGCGTAGAGGTGGAGTAGAGGCAAAGCAAGAACCCACGACTCTTTACTGCAATCAGAATCATTGCAGCTGCTTTATCAATAGTGCCTACTTGGCTCGACTCGACTCAGTTTTATGGCTTTCTGTTAGTGGTACTAGTACCTGGTACCACTGCTTTAGTACTCAGCTGCGGTTCCAAGTGATCTGAGTCGAGCTGAAAATGTGACATCATCAGAATGCATGCCACTGATTGGCCAGGGAGGGACGTCACTAGATGAGTCATGAGAGCGACTCCTTCACACGAATCAAATCCAGTGTTTTTGAAACCCAGCAACGAAATGGATACACACTAACCAACACACACGTTTGTGTGGCTGATGGCAGAATCAACAACTGTTTGTATTTGTGTCACACAAATGACATCATGCACCTTCCAGGCCGCCCGCTGAGGTGGCGCTCCATTGTAATGGAAAAGGAACAAAGCTGAGCCGAGCCGAGCCGAGCCGAGCCGAGCAGGTACTCGTGGAAAAGAAGCATTTGTGTAAAAGTGTGAGAAGTCTCTACAACAACCTACTAAAAATGCAGAATGAGAACATCGACCTGAAATCGGGCGTTGGTGGACGGAGCCGTGGTGAAGCTGTTAGCATGTGAAGCACAATGTGCAGGAAACAGAAGCTTTCGGGGACAAAATCAATAATTATTCATACATTTATTCAGCAGGTGACGTTTCAGCAGCACAGCTGATCGCCATCTGTCTTTGTGTGCTTACGTATACAGCAAGACATATCTAACACCACACAACACAGCTTCATACAAAACACAACATCGCACACATCAGCTCGTAGCAGCAGTGACAGAGCACGGGGGGGGGGGGGGGGGGGGGGC
>JAVDPK010002159.1:23655-38439 GCA_034780415.1 Cichlasoma orientale
TGTTAGTGTAAAGCACTTCGTGACACTTGTCTTGAGAGGTGCTATAGAAATAAAGTTTTACTTACTTACTTACTTACTTACTTACTAGCCGCGAACAGCTAGTTAAGACGTAGCGTATTGCCAAGTCGGCTGGTCAAAGCAACTTTGATCAGCTGGCTTTATACCATAACTCCGCTACCTTTTGTCCTACTGGAAAAATTCAAATGGTTCCTGAAAGCTCAGAAATTGCACTTCACAGCCCTGTATATTTAATCACTAGTTATTGATAATCTCTTCCACAGTGTGCCTGTTGTCCCGGCTCCCTCCCCTTACCCCCAACCTGTTGTGCCAGATGACTGCCCCTCGCTGAGCCCAGTTCCGCTGGAGGCTTCTTGCTGTTAAAATGGAGTTTTTCCTTTCCACTGTCGCCAATTGCTTGCTCATAGGAGTCGTTTTGATTGTTGGGTTTTCTCTGTAGTTACTGTAGGGTCTTTACCTTACAATATAAAGGACCTTGAGGTGACTGTTTTTTGTGATTTGGCGCTATATAAATCAAATAGAAGTGAATTGAATGTATGCTGATGTACTGTTTTACTATGGCAGTGTAAAATCTGCAGCCTGAAGGAGGCACTAGCTAAAAAAAAAAAATAGCTAACTGAAGTGAAGTCTTGTTTTATATTTAAATAGCTTGGTGTCACTGAAATTACAGGTTGAAATGTTGTTTTTAACGAAATTATATTTTGGAGGGAGAAACTGTGAACATGTGATTAAAACTTTTAGGATTATTGCTAAAGGCTGATCCTGTACTCTTATTTCCATTTTTCCATTATTTTTCATTACTTTTGCAAAATATAATATGTTGAACCTTCATAAACCCTCCGCCTGCATCAGTCACCGCGCTTCAAGTTGAACATCTAAAACTGAACGTAACAAAACACCAGAAAGAGGAAGATCTGAAAGACGAGGAGTCGAGTCCCTGCCGGATGAAATCGCCCACATCAGAAAGGACTGAAGGGGAGAGGAGGAGGAGGAGGAGGGGGGAGTCTAATTGATTTCCTCATTTTCCCTCCCTGGAAAGAGAGAGAGCAGGTCAGACGAGTGCAGCGGCGGGCGAGCGAGCAAGTGTCTGCATTTCAGCGAGAAAGAGAGAGAGGGAAAAGAGACCGTTGAAGGCTTTGGCAGTGAAGCATGAAAGCGTGTGTGTGTGTTTGTGTGTGTGACCTTGTCTGGCAACGTGTGTGTGTGTGTGTGTGTGAGAGAGAGCGAGACAGCGAGGGTGAGCGAGCGAATAGAAAGGGGGAACCTTGAAACCGTCTTGATTCCCTCCTCCATTATTCTCTCTCTCTCCCACACACATGCAGACACATCCTTGCTCGCCCTCGTGCATTCCTCCGAACCTTTTTCCTCTCTTTCTTCTTCTTCCTCTTCTTCTTTCTCTTTGTTTGTCTCCCGCTGTCAGCACTGCCTCGGAGGTTGGCCCCGCTGACCTTTGCCCTCTCGCCTTCCTGTTGACGTGTAAACATTAAACGACCTCCCTCCCTCCCTCCTTCGCTTTGAAAGATGAGAGCTGAGAGAAGCAGCAATTATTCTGCCAGCAAGGCGAAAGCAGAGGGTGAAAGTGATGGAGGAAGTTTTTCATGACGCAAAGCCAAACTCCAGCATCCATTTCACAGAGCAGTATAAGCTGTGATTAATGGGTTTTTTAATGGCTAATGCACCATTAACTTCAAATTTAACCCCTTAATTGATGTGGAAATTCCTCAGAACGACTGTTTTTAACTTGGCTGAATGAATTTAAACTTAAATCGCTACAATCAAACAAAGAGTCTGCAGTTACCATGGTAGCATTACGAGCTAAGTCATAGCTTAGTTACGCCAAGAGACTGTTTATGAAGACTGACGAAATTACTGCTTCGTAGCTTTAACCCTATAACGGCGAAGGTGTCGGCTGTGACTCAACGTACTTCAAAAGTGCCGCCATTCGCGGACTTCCGGCAACAAATATTGTAATATCCCTACAGGGATGTGAAGTGCAATTTCTGAGCTTTCAGGAACCGTTTGAATTTTTCCGATAGGACAACTGGTTGTGGAGTTACAGTAAAAAGCCAGCTGATCAAAGTTGCTTTGATTCAATTCAATTCAATTTTATTTATATAGCGCCAACAACAAACAGTCGCCTCCAGGTGCTTTATATTGTAGGTAAAGACCCTACAATAATACAAAGAAAACCCAACACTCAAACACCCCCAGTGAGCAAACACTTGGCGACAGTGGGAAGGAAAAACTCCCTTTTAACAGGAAGAAATCAGCCGACTCGGCGGCGATACGCCACGTCTTAAACAGCTGTTCGCAGCTAGTCAGGGCAGGTTACCGGCGCTTCAGCGCCGATCCCCCGATGTTAAAGGGTTAAAGCCAAAACATTTTATCGCCCCCTAGTGGTAGCTCTATGTAGGCTATAAACCCATGAGGAGGTGCAGGTATTTAACTTTAAGTTAACAATCGTACTATAGAAATATCTGTGAAATCTCATTTTTTTAAAAGCGTAGAGACCTTTCTGATGAGCGAGGAAATGTCTTCAAGAACCTAAAAGAAGATTTTATTTGGATATGATGTAGCAGTAATTAGCAGGGGTCAGTCTCTGTGTGAGTTAACCATACAGTCTGTGGATGCAGTTTTTTTAACCAAGCTAGCTAACATTACCTCATAAGTTAGTACTCTGCCCTCTTCACCAACTATGGTCTCTTCTAACCGCAAAAACTTTGGTGGTCCTTTGTATCATGTGTCTTGTAGTCTGTTTTGCTTCCTTTGTCTCGTTAGTGTTGTTCTGTTCACCTGTCCTACCCAGCTGTTTCCTCTCTCTCCCTGTTATCCCCTGGTGTATATATTGTCCTTGAACTGTTCAGTTACTTGTCATGTTGTCGTCAATGATTTCCTCTACATAGCGTGCCTCTCTGTTCCATGTTTTCCTAGGTATTAGTTGTTCTGTTGGTAATTCTCCCCTAGTTTTAGTTTATTCTTTGCAATTTGTTCAGCCAGCAATAAAGGCTCGCTTTTTGTTCTACTTCCGCGTCCTGCCTCCTGCATCTGGGTCTGCAACCTGTCTGCTACACTGCTAGCCATGACACTGGCTTTGAACAGGTGACTAGAAAGGAGAACGAGAAAGTGAGATAGAGGACAAAAAGCACAAAACCTCACTAGCTTCAAAGAGGGCCTGATCCCCACTGTATGGGTGACAATGATGATGATCTGGTGGAACCATTTAATTTGGTGAAACTTCATAAATCGTCTTTTCTTTTGTGGAAACCAGGTCCTTAAGCTTTGTTGTAACACCTGGGACCAAAGCTACACCAATGATGTTATTGCAGTGGGAGGATCTGGTCTATTTCTACATCTCAGTGTTTCTCTGATTTAGGAACGTGAAAGAGAATTTGGACCCAGAAATGGACAAGAACTGGATAATTGAGCAGCAATAAACCAAAAGGTTTCGTATTGAAAGATCCGACTTTCATGAGGCTTGTTTCAACAGTGGAGTGCTTGAAAGGTTCTCGTCCCAAACCTTTGGTAGATGCTGGTGAGTCTGGAGTCCAACAATGCTCGTAAGGAATTCTTAGATGATCTAAGGAACTTTTACTGAGTCCTGCAGAGATCACAAAGACTTGTGTTCTGAAAATAACTCCGGGCACAGAATGAATCTTTGCCCGTCACCTCACATTCGGGCTTGTGCAGTTTCCCATTCAGCCTCAGAGTCGACTTGCGCTCGGATGCCGGCTGTTTCCAGCACACACTCCTCTTCAGCGCTGTGTACACAGACAGGCTATTCATCTTTCCCTTCACCAACATCAATAAATGATGGCTGCTCTCTCTCTCTGTTTAAATATTCATCGGCAGCGCTGCTCGTCTCGCTCGCTAAACAGCCTCGCATGCTTGCCAGCCAGACGAGCCACACATACACACACACATATGCACGCACACACACACACGCACACACACTCCCTGAGGCGCATTAGCAATTCAATCTATCGTCTTCAGCATCGCGTTAGGCAGCCACACACACACCCACCCACCCACACACACACACACACACACACACACACACAGGCGTTTACAGGCACACAATCACAGTTACACACTCATTATACATACACATGCACACATACACAGAAAAGCACACACAAAAAGCCGGAGAGTAAACGGCGGCTCTGACAGAGCTGCATGAAAGTGTGTGTCTCTGATGGGGGAGGTGAGGGTGATGAAACCCAATGCCGCTGGACGCCTCATTTATCTCCACTTAAAGGAACAGTCTGTCAAGCGAGGAAGTTTCCCCAGAATTATGAATTAGTGACACAGCTGAAACTGCTGGAGTCACCGTGTTCCCAGAGACGAAGAGGCTTTGATAAAAACACTGCAGTGTGTTTGAGCAGCACTTTGAAGCAGCGAGAAAACTAAAGCCGGAGTGTTGAAGGCATCCAACATATTTCCACCGAGATGGGCGCCCAAGCACACACACACAGCTGGTTCATCTTCACATCACTCTGTATTCATCCCCACCTCTTTCACTCATTCAGTCTTTAAGGACTTTTTTTTCCCTCGCTAATTAAGCCCAGTTTGTTGCCATGGAGTTTCACATTAATGAAATATGTCTAGGCTGTGTTCATTGTCGGTGGGTCGCTGAAAACCACATTTTAAAAAGCAGGAACACACATGAAGATTCATTCACTCATTAAATACAGGAACTAATCAATAACCAATTAAACCAATATTAAATAATTATAAGAAGGACCAGCATTACCTCCTCCGTGAATCTCCACCTTATCACGGTGGAGCCATTTGAATGTCCCAGTGATCCCAGGAGCTATGCTGCCCTCTGGTAGGGTCTCCCACTGCAAATTGGTCCTGGGTGAGGGGCCAGACAAAGAGTGATTCCAACAACCCCTTATGGAAAATACATCAAGGGAACAGTTTACCATGCCCGGGGTAGGGTCACCGGGGCCCCACCCTGAAGCCAGGCCTGGGGAGGGAGGTCAAGAGGGCAGTGTCTAGTGTCTGGGCATTAGACCTGATGCACAGAAACATACAGTGAGGGTGCGGTGGGAACACCTGGCAGAGGTCCCAGTCCACGAGATCTTCAATTCCTACCAGCATATCGAGGGAGAAGGCCGAGGACACTGAGTCCCAAAGGACCATTTTCCAATGCAGAGACCTCTACACGCTAGGCAACGGCACCCTGACTGCCATTAGGTATTGGGATGAAATCCTTGGAGCCATTGTTAGACCCCACGCTGTTGCAGTGGGTTCTGGACTCTTCCTGGTGCATAACAATGCCCAGCCTCATGTAGCAAGAGTATAAAGGCAGTTCCTGGAGGAAGAAGAATGCGATACCCCTACGCTCGCCCAACCTAAATCCAACATCTCACATCACGTTTCGGCCTATCCGACGCCGCCAGGTTGCACCTCAGACTGTCCAGGAGCTCAGTGATGCCCTGGTCCTGCGCTGGGAGGAGATCCCCCAGGACACCATCCGTCGACTCATTATTATCAGACATGCAGACAAACACGTGGGGCCATACTGGTTACATTTTGAGCTGGTGCAATGAAATTTTGGCAAAATGAACTCACAGGATTTTTTAATTTCCATCCAGCAGTTTGGTATCCTGTAGTTGATAAACACATTACCCAGTCCATATCAGTATAGATATCCAGCATGACCCCCCCCCCCCATGATATCTGATGTGTTTTAAAAGTGTTAATTTTTGAGCATTTAATCTGAGCTCTCGCTTAAACGTCTGCAGTAGTAATATTAATTCATATAACACTAACGGGGAACATTTTTGATCAGAATAAGCACTTTCACTTTTGAAAATTTATTTACAATTAGCTATTAGTACAGTTTTATTTGTAGTGAGGGGTTTTTCATTGTCTTTTATTGATACTTTACTAAAGGAATGGTTCTTCCACCACTTCTCATTCTCAGCTAATGGTAACTAATTTGATGATTACGATAGATTAGAAATAATAATATTTTACAGTTCTTCAAACAGGAAGGTGCAGAGAGGAGAAGCCATCCATGAGGCTGGACAGCGGTGTGGTCATCGCCACTGTTTGCCTTCCTGTAACAGTCACAGCATGCCACAGATTTGCAGATCTGTTCTTCGAGACTGAATTATCACCAACCCACCAACCACCAGTTTTCATCAGCCAGGCTGTAATTCAAGCTAACTTATCAACAGCACATTCATCTGATTTATAATGAGACCCTTCCCAGTTTATTAAACAGCCAAATTAATGTTTATCACAAGCAAATCCACCAATTCATGATCAACCAAACATTGAGCCAAACAACAAAATTACACCAGTTTAAAACACCAGTAGATTCATTTTCAACTGAAAAACAAAATGATGAAGTATTTATAACCCAAAGCATGTGACTCAGGAACGTTTTATGACTCAGGAACGTTTTATTTTGTACTTAGGAGGATTTAAAGAGACCATATATTTGTAGTTTATTCTAAAAAAAAAGAAGAGAGAAGCACATCAGTATTCTCAGTGAGGAAAGCGTGTGTGTTTGTCTGAGTGTGTTTGCTCTCTCCCGCCCTCACCTTGTTATCCTGTTTTGTGTGTACACCTATCTTTGTGAGGATATTGTGTCTGGGCCTCACTCCGGGCCTTCGTGGCGGTTTCAGACGGTTTGGCATCCTGATTGGCGGTCCTCACAAGGAGAGGAGACCGAATGTGCGTTTTTGAGAGAAAAGTGAATAATGTGTGAATGACTCATCTCTCTGTCTCTCTCTCTCTCTATCAGGATAAATAGGGTGTGGGCGATCGAAAGTGAAGACAGGACTGAGTGAGCGAGAGTGTGCGAGGCCAGCAGACACACGCAGAAAACATCCAGCATGCATGAATGGACTCTCTCTCCTTCATATAAGAGAAAATAGTTTGTCCCAGTTTTTGAGAAGCAAGTGAGTCACCTCGTTCACACTTTCACGTCTCTGTGAGGACCCTTGTTCTCTGACCATCACGACTAAACATAGAAGGTCTTTAATGTAAAGCACGCAGCTTTAAACCTTCCCAATGAAATGCATTCAGCGCCGTCTGTGAGGGCAAAGTCTTTACATCCTTCTCCAGCAACACGACCGGGAGGTATCTGATCACACCCGATTTTAAGTCCAAGACGAGGTCTGAAATCAAAAGACAAAAAGCAGAAGCTATCCGAACGTCAAATTTTAAACCAGTTCAAAACTGCAGAGAAAATGCTCCAAGAAGAAACCTCACATAAACCCAAACCGTTCCAAAAAGAAGTCTTATCCCAAATCTTAAAGTAGAATGAATTCTAGTTTCAGCAAAGTCAAAATAGTCCGAAATAAACAAGAACAGTACCGATAAGCCTTGAAACAAGTCTAACACTAAGTCTGAAAAAGTCTCAAAAATGAGTGTGAAACAAAAGAAATCAGACATGAGGTCCAAACTTTCAGCATTAAACCAAAGCAAAGCAAGGTGACACATCCAGGATATACAGTAGTTTCTCTCTGGTACTGGACTGGCATTTACACAGGGCTCTTCTAATCTTCCTGACTACTCAAAGTGGTGGAGACTACAAGTCACATTTAGCCATACATTCATACAGTGCTTCATTCTAACATTAAGCTCTTCTAAGCAGCTAGTTTAGAATGATCATTTCTGTAGACTGTTGGCAGCAGCTGATGTATCCAGAGGAAACCATGCAGGCACACGAAGAACATGCAAATACCATTAAAAAAATGCCCCAGCTGATGTTTGAACCCGCACCTTCTTGCTGTGAGGTGAGCGGCTGTCTGGCTTCACTGTTAAATCTGTTAAAAGGTCTGAGAGCAAGTAAAGACCAAATCTAAAAACAGAATTCAACCTGAAAGCAACCTAATTGGAAATTTTATATAAGGTCAATAAGTACAGGGCTCAGGTGCCCTGCTGTAGGATTCAATTGCTAGATTAAGGATTGAAGGCCAATCACATTGCTTTAAAACTGCTCACAGCTTGGAGAAAAAAGTAAGGATAATATTATCTCACTGATGCTCGTCAGGGAAAAACAAAGACTTCAAAGGTCCAAGGAAAGCTTCCAGAACGGTGAAAATCTTTTCCTGAGAACTGAATTCAGGTGTTCCAGTCACTTCCATGGCCACCCACAGGTGTTTAAAATCAAACACCTGGGCATGCAGACTGCTTCTACAAACCTTTGCAAATCAATGGATCAGGAACTCAATAAATTACAGCGTAGTACCTTGATGGGATGCCACCTGTGCAACAAATCCAGGTGTGATTTTCTCACTATTGAATATTCCACAGTCAACTGTTAGTGATATTATAACAAAGCAGAAGTGACTCAGCCACAAAGCGGTAGTCCACAAACCACAGAGCAGGGTCAGCAGGCGCTGGGGCACATAGTGTGCAGAGGTCACCAACTTTCTGGAGAATTCTACAGACCTCCAAACATGCTTCTGCAAGAATGGTCAAAAATTCACATAAACACTCCTAAACCTGTGGAAAGCCTTCCCAGAAGAGCTGAAGCTGTTATAGCTGCAAAGGGCCCACATCATATTAAAGCTTCTGGATTAAGAATGGGATGTCACTCAAGTTCATATGTGTGTGAAGGCAGACGAGTGAATACTTTTGGCAACACAGTGTATTATAGATCTACTCAGTGTTTGTAGACGTCCAAAGTCACACAGAGTGGTTCTAAACAGACTCACGTTTCTTCAGCAGGAAGCTCCTCCTGTCCAATCTGCAGGCCCCACCTACTCCTGTGGAGGAGGTGGATGACTGGAGAAGTTTCTGTTTTCATCCAGTAGAGCAACAGAAATTTGGTAATTCTTCAAATCTGTTCTGTGTCTAATAACAAAAACATCTTCCTATTTAGAGAAACTGAGTTAGAATTGCTTTAACTACATGAAATTAATTCAAGGAAAATTTCAGTATTTTTTATGGGTTAATAAATTTGGCCAGACTTCTAGAAATGAGAGCTGCTCCATCCAAAGTGGGATGGATGCCGTCTCTCCTAACAAGACCAGGTTTTCCCCAGAAACTTTCCCAACTATCTATGAAGCCCACATCGTTTCCTGGACACCACTCAGTCAGGTTATTGCTGCTAAAGGTGGTTCTAATGGATCATGGGGTCTACTTAGTTTTCACAGGACTGCAGAGTCCTGAGAAAACCTTCACTTTCACATGATTGCACGCTTGTAACATTACTAACCCAAGTCCTGCCAGTTAGCTCTGCATAATTCAGACAGTGTACTCATTCTTTCCTTCTTCATATTTATTGGACAGTAATAGATTGGTGACAAAAGCCAACAGGATGCTGAATACAAAATTACACACAAAGGTAACAAACAGCTTCCCAGAAGTGAACCAACAATCTGAACATGTCAACAGAAACAGCATTGTATTTACACCAGACTGCATTTACAAAGAAAAGGTGATCTGTCATTTCTGTGCTCATAAATAATAAAAAACAAAACAACAAACAATATTTACAGTTTACATATAACACACATTTATTACGGGTCTTGCCACAGAGGACACTGTCCTTTCAATGTCCAGATCTGCATTTACATATTTACATGTATGTTTGAATGTTTCCCAGTATGTTCCGGGGTTTATCCCTTCTTATTTCCTGGTGTTGTGTCATCTCATGACTTCCCTTTGACCCTGGCACCCTTCCCAACCATTTTCCCCGGCTCCTTCTTCACGTCTCTTGCGATGGCACCAACTTTCATTCCCAAGTCCCTGATGTGAACTCTGACATTTGCCAAGTTCCTCTGCCAGGCAGGGTCCATCTTTATGGTCTTAGTGCCTTCGCCTTGGGTGTCACAGGGATTAGCCTCTCTTTTTGGTGCTGTGCTATTGGCACCCATTCTCTTTATTCCCTGACATTCCCACGTGCTGGCATCCACCCTGACATCTGGCTTTGCAGGGCCAGAGATCCCAGCATTCTTGCTTCGCAGTCGTTGGGGTTCCCAAATACCACAATCAACTGCAGCAGCTGGGTTTGCAGAATCCAAAACCCTGCCACTCTTGTTTCCTTGATTTTGTCGTTTCCACAGGTTAGCATCCACTGCCCCGTTTGAATGAGTGGGAGTAGTATTCCCAGGGTTCTTATTCCGAAGTCGTGGTGGTTCTGATACTGCTGTGTCCAATTTGGCATCAGAATTCACAGCGTTCCGACTGCGTAGTCGTTGTGGTTCCCACATACTAGCCCCGCCCATCACATCGGATTTGACAGAAGTGATTTCCGCAGTTTTATTCCCTTGCTGCGGTTGTTCCCACAAGTTGGAGTCCATCTTGCAGTCTGGACTAACAGAATCCACTACTTGAGGATTCTTAGAACGCTGTCTTTGTGGTTCCCACAAGCTAGCATTCAATGTTGCGTTTAGCTTACCAGGAGAAGGACCCACAGAACTTTTACTTCCTTGCTTTTGTGGTTCCCACATGCTGGCATCTACTTTAGTTTCTGACCTTGGTGCAGGAGTAGAATATCCCAGATTTTTAAATCCTTGACCTCTGGACTCAGTCCGGCTCAGCACCACACTTTCCACCTTAGGACCAGGTTCTGGCCCACGCTGCTCGGAGGATAATGGTGGTGGAATTCCCTGCAGCTGTCTTGGTGATGGTGGTGGAGATGGAGTTGGTGGTGGTGAAGCTTCCAGCGAGTCCCAGCGACTGTCCACAAACTCCAGTGAGGAGCCAAGCATGCCGGCCAGCTCGGGAGTAGCCTCCACCAACTCCAGAGGGTCCTTGACATCTGGCCTGAAGGAAGCCAGCTCCTGCTCATCAGGACCTGTCAGAAGCTGTGACAGGGATGCCTGCCGGTAGAACTCGTCTTCAGGGATGGACTGCACATTGAGCTGCGGGAAGAGGCGGCGGAAAGATCGAGAAGTCATCCGAAGACGACCCAAGACATCAGCAAGGAGGAGCCAGTTCCTGGGGCTGGAGGAAACAAGAGGGACAAATGAATAGATCAATCTCAAGCAGTGTTTTTTTAAAGGGTCATCCTGTGGTAAGCTAGACCCCACTATGTTTAAAGACTTCTTAGGAGAGGCTTTAAAACAACATTTATACCAGAAATGAACTATTGTGAATTAGTCATAATAGAAGTTTAACATTAATTATTTAATCTTATCAATGTTAAATATCATGTGTGTTTGGGTATAAAGAGTGTTCAAAAGATTTGATTTTAGGGGCTTTTATTTTCCCAGGTTATTTTTTATTCACTCTCTTTGATTTCACACCTTTTTCTAATTACTTTCAGTTTATTTCTCAGTGTCAGTTTTTTGACAGTGTAATTTTTTAAGTACCATTTTTCATTAGTGAAGCTGTTAGTTCAGTGTTACTTTGTATTTATTTACCTCATTACTTATTTTATTTCTTTATTTTCTTTTACATTTTTGACAGATTGAGCAGACTATAATTTGGACAACTTGTGATTATTGGCAAAACAGTCTTTTTGTATTCATCAGTGCCCGAGAACTGAGTGATGCAAAGGCCCTGTTGAATTTGAAGGAATATTGTGTCTTCTTCCACATTAATCACATTTGAATCAGGCCAAAATTTGTAACAAAATTTTGCATACAGTACTGTGCAAAAGTCTAGAGCCACTTGCCATTGCTTTATATTTTGCTAGGAAAATGGGAGCAATGATTTATTGAAATGTGCAAACATTCATGGAAATGCAGTATGTAAGACAAAACAGAGTTTGTACAGTTGTATTGAGTTGGACAGTCAATATTTGGTGTGACCACTTTCATTCTTCATCACAGCCTGGACTCTCTTTCTTGTCGTTTCTTGAAGTATTCTTCAGGAACAGTTCTCCAGGCTTCTTGGAGGACATTCAAAACTTTTCTTTAGATGTCGGCTGCCTTTTGTTCTGTTCTTTGTCACAATGAGCCCACACTGCTTCAGTAATGTTGAGGTGCAGGCTCTGGGGAGGTCAATCCATGACTGATGGAAAAACACACATGCACATGAAGCCGTTGCCAATCAGATGCTTTCCAGATGGTATTACATGGTGTCTCAAACTCTGACGGTACGTTTCTGCACTCATGATTCCATCAATTTTGGACAAGAGCTCCATCACCACAGGCTGAAATGGAGCCCCAAACCATGACAGAGTTTCAGAGATGGGGTTAGGCACTCACTGTTTCTTGCCCTCCTTCAATACATATTGATGATGATCTCAACCAGATTTTTTAAAATTTGGATTCCTCGTGCCATCAGACCTGTTGTTATTCATTTTCAGTCCAGTTCTTGTGTAATTTGGCATACCTGACCCTTTCCCCTGTTTTCCTTCCTTAAGAATGGCTTCTTGACAGCCTCCTTCCTCATGACATTTCTGACAGGGCTTCAGTAAACAGTTGATGAATCAACTGAAGGTCCAGTATCAGGTCTTTGCTGGATTTTTTCCTATTTCTTAAGGACATGACTTTTAGATATGGTTCATCTGCTGTAGATAGTTTTTTTGGGCCTGCCACTTCTTCTTTTATCTTCCACTTGTCTTTCCTGAGCTTTTTCTGGACAGTAGTTTTTGGGAATCACCTTGATGGTGTGAAAATGCTAGTTTATGTGTAGACACAACACTGGTTCATCCTTTGAGTTAGGTTCCTTTTTTATGCTTGAATGATTCAGGTCAGTGTTAAGTGGCTTAAGAAAACATCCTTCTGAAAATGATCAGGTACAAAGACTGGACTGAAAATGAGTGAAAAAGCAGCCAACGTCCAAAGAAGAACTTCTTCCTGGAGAACCATTGGTAATGGACGGGTACTTATACAGAGCTTTTCTACTCTGAGAACTCCAAGTGGTTTTTACTACAAGCTTCATTCCCCCAATCACACTCAGTCATATACGCACTTTTTTCTACACCTACAGTAAGCACCTTGTCTAACATTCGTGCACACTCACACTCCGATGGATGGATTGGAGACACCTCAGAGTTCAGTATCTTGCCCAAGGCTGGAGGAGCCGGGGAGTGACCTTCCTGAGCCAAGCCACTTTAAAAAATTACAGGAAAGTCTGTCTTCTTGGAAGCAAAATATAAAGAAATGAGGGGTGGCTCGAGACTTCCACAGTACTGCTCATTTCAAAACTAGAGAAGTAGTTCTTGATCTATGGCTCCTGGGAAGAGGCGTGGCCAAGTGGCTTTACAGTGCCCCCACATTAGACTTCATGTTCTAAATTTGCAGAATATATGTATCAGCCCAATGTTTACAACTGAACAGATAGATATTACCATGCCACCCTTATGGAACCAGAAATTCAACCATGACATATTATCAGGTGTTTTCTACGGCCACAGTGTACGTGGGAAAAAAAACACGATTCCAGGTTTGGAGACATCTACATTGCCCATAATAAAACCCCTCACCCAATCATCACTGCTTGTGGCCTTAATTTAATATTGAACACTGTGGGCTGCTGTATAATGACTGCAGTCGTGCCTGACAGATTATATATTATATATTCAGCAGAGGCAAAATTTTAAATTTGGCTTCCAGAGATGCCAAAGAGGGAAGAGGAAGGTGGGAGGAGAAAAGAAGGAGACAGCTCCTCTTTTATATATTCTGCTGTAGCAGCCGAAAACATCAATGGAGCTGTTATTGATTCACAATGTCTGTCAATGTGCGCGCGTGTGTCAAGGGCAGATTAACTAACACACACACAGACACGCACGCACACACACACACACACACGCAGAGCTGTGGACAAGGCCACATGTTGCTTTAAAGCCAGTTGCTGCCTGAATTTTAAACAGCTCGGTGAAATGTGTGTCGCTGCCCGGTGGCCTTGTATCCAGGAAGAGCCATTAATACAACATCAGATGGCAGACAGGAAAAAAGAGAGCGAGCGAAGACGAGAAAGAGAGAGGCGGAGAAAAGCGACAGGGGAGGAAGACGGAGTGGAAGCCAATTAGCCGCGTCGCCACGGCGATGCAATCCTCGTTAACGACCTCTCCGTCTGTCCTCCCTCTCCTCCGCTGAGGATCTTTTTTCTTTCCTTCTCACACCACCCTTCATCCACTCTCTCCCTCCTCCGCTGCTCCCTTCTTTCCTTTCCGAGCTGCTTTCCGCCACCTTAATTGGTGTCTGAGTGTGTGCGAGTGTGAAAAGATGTGTTAGAACAACACTGAGGAGGAATGTGTGAGTGTGAAGAAGATAAAATGAGTGTGAATAAGAAACACAAAGTGTGTACGCAGGTGTGGTCTTTGTTAGTCCCTTTTTCTTTGGTCAGATTCATTTTGCACTACTTCCTTTAGTGTTTGTTCTTTTAGATTTAGCCCTTTAGCCCTAATTTAGTCCCAGTGTGTTTGTCCCAGAGCGTAGTGCCAGTATATTAATCTCTGGTCTTTTTTGTCCTGGTCAGACTTATTTAATCCTGCTACAAATTTAGCTTGAGTTTGTTAAGTCCAATACTCCTTGTACATGTAATACAACTCTGTTTAGTCCTTAAACCAAAGATTTGGTGGTTCTTTTAGTCCTAGTCTCTTTGGTTATACCATGTGTTCAGTGCAAGCAGGGTTAGTCCCACTTCTGTTTGTTCTAGTTTCTTTAGCTGAAGTTAATTTAAGCCCATTTACTATGATAACTGTGTGTGCAGTCCCTTCAAACTCCACACAGAGAGGACCAAGATGCATTTGAATCCAGATCACTTGGCACTTGGTTTTTGTATAAGTGGAAGAAAATGGATGGATGGATGGATGGATGGGTGGATGGATGGATGGATGGGTGGATGGGTGGTTGGATGGATGGGTGGATGGATGGATGGATGGATGGATGGATGCTTGGT
>JAVDPK010002159.1:54880-66267 GCA_034780415.1 Cichlasoma orientale
CAGAGTAGAGCCGCTGCTTCTCCACATCGAGAGGAGCCAGTTGAGGTGGCTCGGGCATCTGATTAGGATGCCTCCTGACCGCCTCTTGGGTGTGAGGTGTTCTGGGCATGTCCCACCGAGAGGAGGCCCCGGGGTAGATCCTGGATACGCTGGAGAGATTATATCTCTCGGCTGGCCTGGGAACACCTTGGGGTCCCTCCTGATGAGATGGTGGAGGTGGCTGGGGAGAGGGAAGCCTGGGCTTCTCTGCTTAGGCTGCTGCCCCCATGACCCGGCCCCAGATAAGCGGAAGAGAATGGATAGATGGATGGATAGCGTCGGATGTTTAAGCTCAAGCTTCAGACTGTTTTTGTACTTTTGGGAGTGGCTGGTGTGGTCATCTTCTGCTGGCCCTCTGACAGGCTTTCAGAACTCGACCAATTAGAAGAAAGAAGGGTTTTAGGGAGGGGACCTTCTGATGATTCTGAATGAATCAGCCGCCATCTGATTCAGGACTTTCTTTGTAGCCAGCAGATATCCAGATAATGTTCTGTGCTGCTAGTTACAGTTTCAAAACTGATCATAAATGCAGAGAAAATGCTAATGATGATAAACTAAATCATAGGTGGAGCTTTTCTTTATAAAGGGAGCCTACAGTAGTTATTTCAGACAAAATGTCTGATGAAGAGTGATGTTCATATTAAATGTGGCCAAAGCTTGAAATAATAAGGTTAATGTACGCACCCCTGTCAGATAGAAGCTGAGCTCACAAACACTGGTTTCGGCCCCTCAGCGGGCTTCTACAAGTTGGCCAGTCAGAAGAAGGTGAGCTTTAAGGGAGGGGGACTTTAATTTATGGACAACGGTGGAGTACTCCCTCTGGGCTGGGGGAGAGAGTACGCCTCAAGAGAGGGAAGTAAAGTACCTAGGGTCTTATTCACAAGTGATGGCAAGGTGGCGGTTACAAGAAACATAAGCAGAAAGGCGAAGCGTTCAATCTACCGGTCAATCTACGTGCCAACCCTCAGCTTTGGGAATAACCCGCCTAAAGGCGTTTACGTGGTGTGGTGTCTGGACTCAGCCTTAGAGGGGTCAGACTAGAGAGGCTGCTCCCTCATGTCTAAAGGAGCCAGCTGAAGTGGGTTCAGCCTGTGGTTAGAATGCCTCCTGGGTGCCTCCATTTGCAGGTTTTCTGGGCACTCTCACCTGTGAGGACAAACTGAGGCAGACCCAGAACCCCATGGAGAGATTACTGCATATATCTCAGCTGGCATGGGAACCCTTTGGGGATCTTTAGGACAAACGTGAAGGCTTTCTTTAGGGAGAACAATGTTTGGAATACCTGCTTAGTCTGCTTTGGATAATCAAAGATTATAATAGACGGATGGATGGGACTTAAAGGTACAGGACCTAAAACGGCATGCATCAGACAGTGAATAGATTGAGGATCTACATCGAGGGCCAGTATAAGATAAATATGGATTATTTTGAACCGTGAATCTTGCTACTCTAGTGCCAGTGCTCTAACATCTTTGTTCTAAGATTTCTCAATGGTTTTATGGAGGTTTAGCCTGGATGTTCATCAAAGATGATGATAACCTGTAGAAGTGTCAAAGAACAAAAATTAGTTTCATAGCTGTGTGTTCACTTAAGCTTCAGCTGCATTATTGATGCAACTTGCTGCTTGTCAACGTATGTCAAACCTAAATGTGAAGGCCGCTTTTAAAAATGATCTTCTGTTAATGTAAGTTGTTATTCGCCAGTTTGTGCGTCAAACTTAAACTTTTCTCGCAGCTTCTCATCATTCTCTCCCGTTTATGCGACGACTCCGCTCATCGCCCAGAAATGAGCCGCCGTCTGTCCTTCAGCCGGGGACGGGTTAGATAATAAGAGACAGAGCGAGAGAGAGCGTGAGAGGGAACAAAGAAACACACAGCCTCCTCGCTCGAGTGGAGCAGCGAGCGGGCGGGCGGACGTGCGAGCGAGCGGGCGAACGAGGTAGCAAATAGTGGGGGAGGGGAGGAGAGAGAGAGTATTTGCAATGTTTTCCATTGCAGACGCCTGCAGGAAACACTCACACAGAAAAACACACACATGCTGAGCCGTCTCACACGCACACACGCACACGCACACACACAAAACCACAAATGTGTAAACGCCACCACACACACACACAGACACGCACGCACACAGACACACATACAGAGCCAGAGGTTGTTTCTGAGAGCCGGCGGGGAGTCACGCCGCTTCCATCTGCTGAATTATTTATCAGCCTGGACACACACACACACACACACACACACACACACACACACACACATTCTCTGTGAACAGGATTAACATATACAGCACATAATGAGGGCGCACGTGAGTGTTTGTAAAGCTACTAAACAGGAATTTATCATTTACTGGAAGCTAGTTTGCGCAGACACACAAAATTAGAGACACATGTAAAGACACACACACACAGACACACACACACACAGAGCCGATGCTAAGTGCGTGTGCGCATGTGTGTATGCGTGTGCGCATCACTCTGGATGTGTTGCAGTAAAACAGCTCCTCATTTTAATCATCAATCAAAACTGCAGCGTTTATTGTTTACTCAGGCGAGACATCATTATCTGGAATCACTGGCCACGCCCCCCTCGGTAAACACCTGGTGCTTTCAGGTGCGCCTGTGTATCGATTGATCACTGAAGGAAATTCTGCAGCAAAATGTTCTCCAAGTTGCATCAGGATTGAATATACAGTCTACATAGAGTGGAGACTGCAGTCTTTCAACAATAGCTCCAGGTACACAGTGAATTGTAATTTTCCTTTAAATGTTAATCCTACTGGTTAGCACAGGTCAATGTGGCCTATAAATAATGTCCCTAGGTCTTTGTAAGCAGGAGATTGATGGATGGATGGTTCTAAAAAGTCATTAAACCGAGCCACAAAGGTTCTAGATTGTGTGACAGGTTTTATGTATACAGGTTTTTCTTGAGCTAGAGAAGAAGAAGAGACACAGAGCAGCAACTCCGCTCCAAGTTCCCTCTGGATGTATCAGCTCTTCAACCTATCTCAAAGGCTGATCCCACACAAGGGCATGGTGTCTGGGTGTCTGCTCTGGTACAATGCCGGGTGGCTGCGGATGCAGCAATCTCATGCTCCACCTTAAGGACAAGATCAACTCCTTTCCTTGGGGCAACAACTCTCCTCCAGCCCAGGGGAATCCCTTCAAAAGTCCTATAGGGGTAAAGAGCTGGTTCCAATCCGTCCTGGTAATCGGCAGGATGGAATTTGCATTGTTCTTCCTGTTTGACCGTTTGTTGGACCCTCTTTTCCAGCAGGAAGGAAGGGACCAAGCCTCCCTTTCTGCTTTCTCCAGCAGGCTGAACAGTGTGACACCATGACAATCACAAGTTACAATAATGTTTTTGACCTCAACGATGCACTGCAAAGGTGTGTCAGTCAAGACTGTCCAACACTTTCCAGAGCCTTTAGGGGCAATCTCACCAACACTGTGCACCTTGCAGCTGTGAACAAATTTAAGGACCTCAGCAAACAGCCTGCAATGGGTTTTCAGACTCAGCTTCCCCCACCAAGGCTATTTTGGTCAGGTTTAGGAGTCCCCCTTCTACCACATGGCAGTATCTACAGTCTGCATCAGCATCTCTGCCACCAGACCAAAAATGCCAAGCCCTGCTTTCCCTTGCTGAGTTTCTGGATGTTTGCCCGAGGCTCTCTGAGACCATGGACCAAAAGTTTATGGCCTACAAGAATTCCTCCTACAACCGTGATTTTGCCACTGCAGCAGCCTTTCTGGAACTCTGGTACTGGTGTGGTGTTTCAGGAATCCCATGTCCCAACAAAACCTGAAAGTACTTGTTCTACAGCCTGATAGCTTCCTTCACCACCAGGAACCATCAGCGGCTTCTTAGGTTCTCACCAAGACCGGCACCGATAACCGTTCTAGAGGCTGGGTCTGAAATGGAGGCTCTGAACATTGCCCAGGCACTGCGTTAAAAACAGCCATGAGTCTGTCATGGAAATCACTACATGAGCTCAGGTGGTGGTGGGGTGTCCTCCTCTATGCAGAGCTCCAGGGGTGGGGGTGGGGGACCAGTGTGGCGCTAATTACAGCTGTGGAGCCAATCTGAAATATTGGTAGGGACATCACAGCTGCCATTGGATACTGGTAGGGATGTCTCCCTCACAGTGCCATCCACAAATGCAGGTTAAAGCTCCATCATCCAAAGAAGAAGCCATATGTGAGCATGCTCCATAACTGCCATTGTCTTCTGTGGGTCACAGCTCACTTAGAATGGACTGAGGAAAAGTAGGAAACTGTTCTGTGGTCAGATGGATTAAAATTATAAATTCTTTTTGAAAACATGGATGCTCCATCCTCTGGACTGAAAAGGAGACGGACCATCTGGCTTGTTGTCAAGGGCTGAATTCAAAATTTTACATCTCTGATGGCACGGAGGCGTATTAGTGCCCAACAGCGCTGAGAGGTTTGAACAAGTTTTAGAGCAACATATACTCCCGTCTAGACAATGTCCTCTTCAGGGAAGGTCTTTTATTTTTCAGTAAGACACTGCATCTGTTACAACAGCATGGCTTCATAGTAAAAGAGTCTGGGTGCTGAACTGGCCTGCCTGCAACCCAGACCTGTCACCAAAAAATAGAAAAGACCCAGGACTGGTGAGCAAGTTCAGTACTAGATCAGACATGAATGGGACAACATTCCTCTCCCAAAAGTCCAGGAACTGTCCTCTCAGATCTCAGACTTTTATACTCTTGTTAAAAAGAGGTGATGGAACACAGTGGTAAACATGGCCCTGCCCCTTCTTCTTTCACATCACATTCAAAATGACCTTCTTTTTTCCTTAAAATGGTACATTATCTAACATCTGTCATGCTTTCTATGTGCTATTGTGAATAAAATATGAGTTTATGAGATTTGCAAATAATTGCATTTACACAGAGTCCCAACAGTTTTGGAACTGGGTTTGTAGACCAGCATTTTCTTTAAAGTCATTAGGAGAGTGTGCGAGCAGCCCGGTATTGTGAAGTAGAGCTGTCCTGCACTGGGCTTATGTGGAAATGTTCTCTGAGGTCAGTTTAAGAATCACGACAATCACATCACAAATTTGTCTTGTTGCATTTCCAGATTTTTTTTGATGTAATGTAAAGTTTTTAAACATACATCAAAGATGAGTAAAAAGAAACAAAGAAGCTTCTTATGTCATAGCTTTATACATTCACATTTATTTTTCTTATTGCAGGGTCTTTACCTTACAATATAAAGTGCCTTCAGGTGATTCTTTTGTGTTTCTATATAAATAAAATTGAATTGAACTGAATTGAATTCTATCACTAAAAACGTCCCTAAATAGTCACCACACCATTTTTCATAGATGGTGATGTTGGCAGTCATTGGTGAGGTTGATCTTTTGCACAACAAAAAAGAATTAATTCATACAGAGACGTGATCTGTTAGATGTTAGACAACTGATCAGAGTTAATTTTCTGTACTGTATTAACACTTCACAGCAAAGACCACCAAGGACCAAGCAGCCACTCACAGTTCAAATCAGACACCTACATTATAAACCTGGAGTACCACAGGGCTCTACATTTGGTCCACCGCTATTTTTAAGTATTAATTAATATAAATTAAGTACATGCTTTCATTTGTATCATCTTGACCAATCGAGTGCGTGCAGAGCTCACATGTGCCGTAGGCTGCGTTTGAGTTTACTTAAATGAATTGTGTGTTGGTCTGAATTCATTCAAACTTGTTTTTCTGAAGAAGTCACAGCTCTATCAGACCTCGTTATCAGCATCATTAACATTTAGTACATTTACAGATTGTAGAGGCAGATGACATCAGCGCTGCCTTTGGAAATTAGATGCAGCTATACCAGCACCACTAATGGCAGGTTTGGATATAATTGGATTTATTTAGTTTGAGTTAAAGTGAATTTGACATCCTGAAGGGAACAAGCAGCGACTGTGAGTGCCACTGCGAGCAGCCTTCAACAAACAGAGGAGGAAGACGAGGAGGAGGAGGAGGAGGAGGAGGCTGCTAACACATTCCCTATGTATTACTGCAAGTGTGACAGCTCCATCTGGGAGATGTTAGACGGCTATTAGCACGCCACGAGGCCGCAACGGGTTCATACACACACGCATTTACGCACGCAGGAACACACACACACACACACACACGCATACGTCGTTGGTGTTATTCCACTCGCGTGCTCCGGCAATCACAGCGAGAGGAAAAAGAGCGGCGAGGGAGAGACGAGAGGGGGCGGAGGAGGAAACGGAGAGGTGGAGGACTGATGACAGCAGAGACACGGAGAGAGAGATTTCATCAGCACGAGCAGCAGCAGAGCTTTCTGCTCTGAACCCTCGGCTCTGCCTTCAGAATAAAAGCTGTTAGAGGGCCGACACGGGAACGTGTGCGTCGCACAGCGCGGGCCAGAACGTGGTTTGATTAGTGACACGAGCCAGAATCATCACGCCTGACGTGGGCTGCCAGCTTGTAGACATGTCTCCACTGGTGTCGAAACATTCTGGTTTCGAATCATTACTCTGAAGGCTCGGTCCAAAAGCTAAAATCAAAATCAAGAAAAGAAACAAAGCTGGGAACAGATGTGTGGGTTTACCTCGTGTGCCGTCCCTCCTCGTAAATGTGGGCTCACACCAGCCTTCGCTGATGTCTGCCCTCCCCCTGACAGATGGGACATCTGCTCTGAACTTCCTGTTGGCCTCTGCTGATCTCTGGCCAGCGGGCAACCACTGGCTGAACTCGCCGGGTAGGCGGGGCTTGTTGAGCCGAAGGCCATTCAGCTCGATGCAGACCTTCAGCTTCTTCACGTCCTCCAGGGATGAGTCTGTAATGAAGAGCAGGGAGTCAGGGGGCAAACCTCCAAATCACTTCAATTATTATTCCAGCAGGACAACATAAAAACACGGCAGGATAAAATCACACAGATCAAGACTTTATGAATTCTTACCGTTCATCAATTTGGTTTTCTTGCTGGGATTTTCTGTCCCCTCCTCCTCCTCCAGCTCATCCTCCCTTTCCTCCTCCCTCCCTCTCTTCAGCCGGCTGTTTATGATGCTGCTCTGATGGAAAGGCTCAAGGCTGAAGATACGCCGCCGATTTATCTCCATATTCGGATTCGAACCCATGAGGCCTGGGCAGGACATCAGGGTGGAGGCGTTTCCCTGAAACAGTCCTCTGGCCGGGGGGAAAAACCTTTGTTGTTGTTCTGTCTGTGAGATAAAACTCGAGTTCTCAGCCTTCTTCTCCTGACCAGGACCTCCATCGTGCTCATTCCTCTCTTTCTCCACAGATCCATCATTCTTCTCTTTGGGGACAGGAAGGACAGCGAGGTTGTCAAGTGGCACGATGGGAAGGTGGTTGTGAAGACAGGAATGGCCTGCGTGGTGAGGGGGAAAAACCCAAAACATTTCATATCAACTTCTGGTGCTAGATTTTTGCATTCTGCTGCAGCACCACTATTCCGGTACAGGGCGCCTCCAAATGACCTCATTTGTTCCACTGGCTGGAGAAATTTACTGCTCTAAATATATTTTTGGCATAATTTGTAATAATTTGAAGTCATTAGAGCTGGAAATCTGACTAGAAGAACATTAACACAACTCAAAAATACCAAGAAGAAGAAACACCGAAAAAGCCAAACAGAAGGCAGAGTTCCCCATTGAGGCCAGTCAGCTGGAGCAGCTGCTGTCAGTTGTTTTGTTTTTTTTGGGGGGGGGCGGGGGGGTGACTTTTGTCATTTTATGGGCTCACTCTGAGGGAATTTAACCTGGTAAATAATTGATCTACAAAATCAAACCGACACCCCGCTCTAGAAACTGGAAGTTTGACTTGGGGCACATTATATGGTTTCCTTTTTGCACTAAAGTAGAGCAAAAAGCTACACAGCTGTGCACCCCCATCCTTTAACAGCAACTTCCTCTACTTAGAGGGTGCAAGAGAAGGAGCCCTTCCTTTTGCAGCTTCACTCAGTGAAGAACCACCATCCCTCACGACCCGGACAGCCCCCCGGAACATCTGAAAAACCAGATCTAAAGAACCAGGGAAAAACTGCGCCCTAACCTCGTCTCCCCCGATTGTCCGGATTTACCTTTCGGAGACCTGCCTGCTTTCTGTCCCCATAAGGAAGCTGAGTCCTGACAAAGCGAGCAGTACAAACACAGCTGCTTTCTGTTTTTCAGCTGAGCACATCAAAGACAAGACGCTTTATGCTCGCCCTCATCTTTTATGTCTCTTGCTGACTCTTTCAATCTTCATCTTCACAATTTCTCCTCTTCTGGCATCCCTTCTTCTTCTTTCATCCTTCTTTTAATCATCCCGCCTCTCTCCCTCCATATATTCCCATGCGCTGCCTTCTCTCCATCATCTGGCTTGCCCTGCTTCCCATTGCTCCCAGCCACATTATGCGCTATGGCAACGGGCCATCAAAGGCAATCGTCATGGAAACGTTGTTGTCTGGCCGCGCGCACTAAAGACCGCCGCTTAGCACGCAAACAGAGGGTAAAACCACCCTGAGAGCAGCGCCAGCAGATGTGAGCAGCTCCTGATTTTCCCAAAAAGTTTTTAAGTTGCTGATTTGAATTTTGTCAAAAATGTTTTGCCTGTTTCTGAGATCCTTTTAGTTTAAGACAAAACACTTCACATTTCCTACATGATAGAGTATTATGTAGTTTATCTATACATATTAGGTATAGTAGATACAGTAGGGGACATATCAATGTGCGTCACAGCTTCTGGAACTCAGGGAGGGGCTGTACTCTGTCCCACTCTAGAGTTGCCATGGATGAGAAGTAGCCATCAAGAGCAGGTTTAAATTTACCCCCCACTGCGGGGTGGGCAACAAGCTCTGATTATTGTTTCACTTATGAGGCAAAAACCAGTTAGGAGTACCTGGCCTTCTTGTAGTCCTTGGGTGGGGTGCTGGAAGGCGCACAATCTAGGGACGCCATAGGTGACAACGGTGAAACCTGGGAGGACCAGCCTGCCTGATCTGAATATGAGTGGTGCTCTGTTACTGGACTTCTGTGCTAACCACAGAAGTCCACAACAAACAAGGTGTTCAAGCATAAGAGTGTTCATCAAGACACATGGCACCAGGACACCTCTGGCTGCACATCCGGGGTGGCTGTAGCTCAGGAGGTAGAGAAAGGTCACTGATCGGAAGGTCAGCGGTTCAATTCCTGGCTGCTCCAGGCCACATGCCAAAGTATCCTTGGGCAAGATACTGAACCCCAAGTGGCTCTCTGACGCAAGCGTCGGAGTATGAGTGTGTGAATAATAAATCTTATAGATAGATAGATAGATACATATGGAAGTGCTTGTATGAATGGGTGTGACTGAGTAAATGTAAAACATGTTGTGTAAGAGCTTTGAGTGCTCATTCAGAGCAGAAAAGTGCTATATAAGAACTAGTCCATTTACTATCAATGATCAATACTGTAATCGAATCATGGACCAGTATATGTTGGACTATCAGATAAAGAAAGGAGCTGAGCTGATCAAGTAACAAAAGTGGAGGAGGATGAGGACCCAAATGTATAGTGAGGGTACACTGCACATGTTTGGCACAGGCCCTGGTCTGGGAACATCAAGTCCAAATGGACCATGTTCTGTTGCTGTGGTAACTGTAGCAAGGTGGGTGGTGCTTCCTGTGGTGGCAACCCTCAAACCAAATTAGGGACACCACAAATGAAGGGAGCCATCAAGTTTAGAAATGAATCCTATCAAGCTTAACTATCTTGCAGGGCTCTGGTGGAGGCTGACTGAGACCAGCATGCAAGCAAATACAAGGTTTGATGAGGCCATGATGAGAACATGGAACAAGCCTCAGAGGGGCGAGCAGCTTTCCTTCACAGTGTTAACAGTGAGGATGGAGTGCTGCTGGGAGCATCAGGTGGTGGAAGGAACACAGTATTTTTTAAATCCCGCTGACACGCTTTCCATAGAGGATGCAGAGTCTGGGGACTAAGTGCTCCTCTGTGACAGGCCCCCCGGGGTCGATAACATTCACCCCAAGTTCCTTAAAGCTCTGGTTGATGTGGACTGTCCTGGTTGACATGCTTCCACAACATTGCTTGGAGGTTAGGGTTAGATTGTGAAACACTAAACTAGCTCTTGAAGCTACTTGAAGCTGTGCCTACATATGACCACATCCCCCAGGTGACCCTGTCAGGGTGTGCTTAGGGAGAATGGGGATATCGGGCCTACTTTATGGAGTTATAAACTCCCTGTGCAAACGTACAGAGCATGGTTTCCATTGCTGGCAATAAGTCAGACTCGTTCCCCACGGACCAGGAGACACCTGCATACAGATAACCTAACAGCTGATTTAGACTTCTACAGCGAAGCTTTGTGGAGCCAACGACATAACCTACACAAGAGGCCGACACTGTTGCAACACGTGTGGTGTTAATGACCTCGTGGTTGTGTCCTGCTGTTTTATATGCAGGTCCAGCCACGACACAAACAAGCTGGGACTCTTTTCCCTCCACCGTGCTCACTCTTTGTTGTGGTCAGTTTGTTTGTTTGTTTGTTTTGTTTTTCAGAGGCAAACATGTTTGTCCATCAAGAGCTGTTACTTTGTATATTCCCTCACATTCATTCCAACAGTATTGGAAATCTCTCTCTTGGAATTTGCTCACCTTTGTCAGTTACTTTGTCACTGATAAAGTAAAAAAGACTGAGGCGAGGAAGAAGCCAGAAATGCACAGGAGAACTCAACAATAGCGAACAGGCCAATCACAGGATTTGTGCACTGCATCGATGTGCAGTTACATTTTCAGTGAGGTACGACGGAGCGTTTCAGAGGTGTTTGTGGTTACCACATCCCGCCGGTGCAGATTTAACACAGAAATATAAATTCTCTGTACTGCAAACAAGAGACCACGAAGTGATGCTTACCCAAGAATGTGGAAATTTTAAACAAAAATCTGCCAGTGCCTCAAAACTTCCTGAATCCAAAATAAAAATGCCACAGTCGCCTAACCAAATGAAGCTTAAGATGTCTCAGATTTCAGCCAGTGTAGCTGTGAACTGTCAGAAATTCAAGTTAAAAATGACTGAAAGTGACTCATCTTAGTCAGATGTGTTTGGTTCGTTTGAAAAGCTCATCGAAACGAGCCAAAACCTTCAAACACCTACTGAACCATCCCGAAATAACGTGCTGGGACTTTTTTGTTTTTAGCAGCGTGGAGTGAGTGTAGAACAAAACAAATCAGGACTCTGCATTCAAAACTTTTACTTTTAAAACTGTGGACGAGAAACCACTGACAGTGTGTGTGTGTGTGTGTGTGTGTGTGTGTGTGTGTGTGTGTGTGTGTGTGTGTGTGTGTGTGTGTGTGTG
>JAVDPK010002162.1:5473-21110 GCA_034780415.1 Cichlasoma orientale
ACACACACACACACACACACACACACACACACACACACACACACACACACACACACACACACACACACTGTATAAAACCATATTTAATATCACCTGGTGCAGCTGCAGATCTTCCCCAGGTCCCAAAATCATCTTCCACTCTACTGGTTATCAGTAAGAGTCCAAAATTGATGCCCTTAAAGGATAATTAGTTTACTTGGTGTGACCCATAAGATATTATGTCTCTGTGGGTCTTGCTAAATTTGAACTCTCCAGCTATGCTGGCTCAACAGGCAAATGGTGGTGAGAAATGCACTTGATTGAAATAAAATGTAATTATCCTCTAAGTTTCTCTGGCTATAACCCAAACATCCATATATCATCACCCTCTCCCCTTCCCCTTCCTCTTCATCCTCCTTCTTCTGTTTTACTCCTGAAGGACACTGTGGCTGCTGGCCAGTCACTCACATCTGTGTTTACTTAAATTGAACGTGAGCACACCACAAAGATTGTTGGATGATAACATGCACGTGCACACACACACACACACACACACACACACACACACACACACACACACACACACACACACACCCACACACACACACACACACACACACACACACACACACACACGCATGCACACAGCAGCAAACCCACAGAGAAACTTGGTGGCTGTTTATTTTTGACAATCTCTGAAGACTTTGGTCTGTAACAGCTTGAAGGATTTGGTACTAGTTCTCCTAATTAGTCCAATGTGAGGTTTGTTGGTGATTGATGACCGTGACCGTGATTTGATTAAGTAGTGGTGCATATTTTTTTTTAGTTCCCCAATGAATGTGATTGTTAATTACTTGAGAAGCGTTGGGGGATTCACAACAACCTGTTCTGTTCAGTGCCAAAAGTTACAAGCCTCAACAGTTCATCCTTCACAAACTGCTCAGTTTAAAGGGTCGTATCTGTTATTTTCAATGCTTTCTTCCCCACCACAAAATGGATCGCACACCACAGAGTGAAGCCTAACTACATAAAACTAAAAAACTTTGATACCTACACCAAAAAAAGCAATCAAAAAAAGTCTATCCAGAAAGCTATTTTGTGGGCGAGGCCCCCAAATCGAGCCAACAGTGTGCGTGCTTTGTTTCTCCCACAGCTGAACTTTTCTATTTAGACCTGTCAACAGTCTTGTTGTGCTTAGTGGCTTGTGGTCAGATGTCGTGTCCTAAATAGAAACCATCTATCAGAGGCTAAGTGGTGGCTGAGAGATGTCATTGTGGTCATGAGTGGGTGACAGCGGCAAAGGAGGAAGTGGGGAAAGGACTGGAAAAACAGTTCCAAGGGTTGCATTTTATCCTTGTGTAAGAGCTAAGTGGGATGGCCCAAGTCCAGTACACTTGAGGATTAAAAGAGTTAATTTTTATGTGAAAGGAGTGAGGAGTGGAGAAGTCACACTAAAACCAAGGACGCATTTTGGACAGATCTCTGTATATTCAATTTCTATCAAAAACATTGCTCAAAAGATACACAGCAAAATATTTAAGAGCACCATGAGGTTTATGAGGTGGGAAAAAAGAAATGAAATACTTGGTCAAATGCAATGAAAGAAAGAAAGAAAGAATTCTAGCAAGATATTCTGACACTTTTTATTATTACTGCTCATGCATCATATCACGGGGCATGGTTCATGCATTGTATTTGCTTTTAATGAAGGCACAGTTGTTTGCAGACTGTGTCCCAGTGCATCCTCTTGTGATAATGATGTGCGCATGGTGCATTAATTGGTCCTCCTTATCTATATAGCTTATAAGAGGGGCACAATAACACAACCACCTTGCACCAAATCCCAAAATGCGGTCTGAGACGTCTCACCCATGCTGAAAAAGTACTTTTTTCAGGGCTTTTCACGGACTTGCAGATAGAAAAGTCAATCATGTGTTCCATCAGTTTAATTAAGAATATGTTAACAACTGACTGTCCTAATGCGCTAATGAGGATGACCTTAATTTAATATTTATTTTTCTGTTATTTAAGAACTATTGGATAGTATGCCATAAATCATAACAGGAATATCCAACAAAAAAAGGAAGAATCCTAACCAGTTTGATTATCCCTGGATTTTTCCTCAAACACAACCATTTTAAATGGAATGTCTCAACAATTCCACTCAATTTACAATGAGGACTATTACCACCTCCTCAGGGTGGACTGCCAGAATCCTCTAGTGCCATTATTAAGCAAAAGACATCCTTCATCAGCCACTACTGTATTTTTTGTTTTGTACTAATTACTATACTGTCAGTAAGCATGTCAAACCGGCCAAACATTGGCAACTTATGATGTCAATATGTGTTAGGATGCTGACATAGCTCAAAGCACCGCTGCCCAATGGGTCCATTTGGAGGTCAGCTGTCATCTGAAATTGTCAGTCTTCCCCCACTCTGTGGATACATCCAGGCTCTGTTCATATTTCTCGTGTATCTCTGTCCAGATTTACTCATGCTCTTGTTCCCCCAAAAAGTGTGGAACATGAGATTAAACAGCTTGTGTTATGTTCTCAAAATTAAAATAAAAAAAATGTTTACACATGGTGTACACACATATCAAGAGTGGCTTCTTCAAATATCGAAGGTTGCCGTCATTGTGTGATTAATCTTTCAAGCAGGAGCAGCAGCAGCAGCAGCACTGCCTCAGAGCCTCCCTGTACCATAAGTACAGAGACTCCTCTGTTTGCATCACTGCTGCCAGAGCTACACAAACAAAGGTAAGAGGGTGAGAAGGGAGGAGGAAGCCCAGGAAACCTCTGGATCAAATTCCTGCCTCTTGGTGAAACCAGACCTGGCTATAGCAGCTCCTCCCACTTCCTGCCCCGACAATGGGCAAAGGCAGGGAGAACCCTCCTTCCCTCCTCCGGTATAATTGATAAACAATGATCGTGTTCTCCTCCTCTTCTCCCGACCTCTGTCAGGGGGACAGAGGAGTCACACATAGCCTAATTGCCACCTTGCATGGAAGAGGCCCAGACAAGCACAGGCCTTGCCCACTATGGATGCATTACCTCTGCGCATGCTATCACAAAAGGCCCAAGTTACAGAGCTACAATGCTTTCTCTCTCTCTCCACCGAAGAACCGTTTCATTCATTCGGTTTGGAGCGGCATTCAGGTGGACTGCGATAGATCTATCTGGGAAAGGTCGTTATCTAATCACAGTGCTTGGTTGTAAGGGGTGGTGCAGTGCATGTGGTCCCATTGTTAAAGGGCAACATTTGACTTAGTGACAAAGTAAGAATGAAGCATGCGTTCTCTGTCATCCACCAACAGCTTTAACAAAAAAAAAAGAAGAATAGTCTCCTTTCTGACTGAGACCAAACAATTACCCCTAATAGAGAAGGACCAGAGATTAAAAATATTACGGCTAGGAAGATGTTATTTTACACAGTGAGCATTTGTCTTTTGTGTTAAGATAAATGCTGGGTCTTAGTCACAGATTGTGGAGTCCCCAAAGCATTTAGTTGACAATCAGTCCTTGCAAAGCTCCCTAAATCAAATACCATGCTCCTGCATACTCATTTAAGATAAACAATGTAATTTTGTATCATTTCCACAGCTATTCCTGCTCAAAGCACAATAAGTACCCTGATAGTAACTCAGCACCAGGCTTGCTTTCCTTGCTTCACGAAGAAATGTTTATTTGGAATGTCTAGAAATCACCTCCTGAAGGGAAATGAATTTTCAGCGTTCCAGACAAATGCGGGAGCGACATTCCTAGCGGGAAGCTTAGGAATTCCCCCATCTAGTATTTTGGACTATAATGATATGCTAGCATGCATGAACAACAGCCATGCGGGGCAGTGGCAATGTCAGGAGCCACAACAAGAATACATAATTACAAAAGTATGATACACTTGTATTTGGTATAACACAGAGGAGCACACATGTACTGGTTGAACCCATATGCAAGCAAAACACTAGGTCTAAAAATTTTTTTTATTTTTATGTATTGATCAAATTTTCATCCTTTCAGTGTCCAGCATGCATCTGAGGACAGTAACAGAAAACATGTTTGCAGCATATCCTCAACACAAAGCAAAAACCCCAAAAAACATTTAAATTACTGAACTTATAAACGTACACTTAGAACCATGAACATATATCTTATGAGGAAGTGTAACAGTGAGTAAATGTGTTTAGAGTGTGGCTTTTGATGATGGTAATACACTGTAGTCACTGAGTTAACTGCTGACTTAACTGCTGACATCTGAGAATTTGCTGTTGCTGCAATGTGGTTAAAAAAACCCGGCAAAAAAAAAAAAAACATGACCATTTAAGCAATCAAACATCAGTCATCTCTTGCAACTCGGCTGGCCTGTAATCGCATTACGATTAGGCTACTCGCAGCTCTGCCTCATTACGCCGTGAGTGCCTAAACACTTGTTAAACAGAGGGAGAGAAAATGGAGAGAACCTAAAAATACTGAGGCTCTAAACAGAGGCGAGTGACAAGCCGAGGATTAGTACCGCCTCAGCGAATCAAACAAACAAGTCCAAAAAGGAGCGCGGTTGGAAGGTGGAGACAGAGAGAAGGATGGACAGGGAGAAGGAGTGAGAGAGAGAGGGAGGGAGGGAGAGATGGTGATGAAAACAAGACTTCCTCAGGAGCTGACCTAGTAAAACATTCATGAGAGAAGTCTTTACGTGAAGGTGTACGCGTGAGCAGGGAGGATGTGAAGAGGGGGGGGGAGTTTAAGACTTGGGAGCCTAAAATAAGACGGCCCTCTGCGTTTCAGCGTCTGTGCTGGGAGTCTGGGTGAGTGCGCCTGTCAAAATTAATAAATAAATAAAAAGTTACTTGAGATTTGAAACGACATACAGGCACGTTCGGTGCCAGCTGCTACACTGCCGACCTCTCGACTCAAGAATAGACACCGACGTGAGACGCAGATGAACCCAGAACTAAGCGAGACACGGAAAGAAAAGGGGGAACATAAAAAAGAATGACATTCTTTTGAGAGTATCCAGCACGCTAATGGAAGAATAAAGGACTCAGTGGTAATCATGACAGATGCGAATGATATAAAATGATGCCAAAAACCCAAACAAACACTTGCTTTACTGATGGGACATAATTAGATAATAAGCAGAACACACATAAATGATTGACACTTCAATCACATCATTTCACAACGTTCTTCAGTAGACTTTATTAAGACCTCACTGAGCTAACTTAGATTCTCAACGTAAACAGCGCTTATAGTGTGTGTTCATGATTACGCAGATGTGACAAATCACCGAAGGCAGCTGGTTGCACAACTGTTAAAGCACAGCACTAATTAACCAGCTCATCTCACAGCATACAAAAGGTCAACCTATCAAAGAGCCCACACACTAATTACACTGCACACACACAGACGGAGACTTCGAGTTTGAACGCATAAATATAAATAACCCACATTTTCTGCTTCTTCACAGTGTGTAGCTGTGAAATTGAGAAATTCATTAGGAGGTTTTGCTTACATAGATGCTCGAGAAAAGAAAAATATAAATCAGAGAATATCTGAGAGCAAAAGAAAAATATTGGAAACGTATATATGTGATAGAAAGCCATGTTTAATATTAACTTTTACAATAGAATCAGCCTGAAGCTTGAGTACACAGAGTTTTTGATACAACAGCTAATGAAAAAAGGAGGGAGAGGGGATAAAAGAGGTAAAGGGAGAAAGGAAAAGAAGAAAAAGCCTCTGTAATATGAGCAATCCTGAGCCACATTAGAACGGCTTAAAGAACAAATTAATCTTAAAGACCTACAGAAGGGAGTCAGCAGTGCTCAGAGCCTGAAGAAGAGCCGCTGGGTTCAGGCCCTTGCTGGCTGCACGACTGCAAGTACAAAGCTGCATGAAAAACAGATGTTGTGAATGCCTGACACCGTAACACTGAGTGTGTATGAGTGTGTATGTGTGTGTGTGTGCGTGGGTGCAATACAGACAATGAAACATAAAAGAGAGAGGTAGAACTCAGCAGACAATGTTTGATAGTGGTTGTTGTTTCCAGTGTACAGTACGGTATATTTCCCCATGTTTGATTCCCTGAGCTCATGACACAGAATAATATAAAGTTTTGCAGAAAGAGAAGAGAAGAAATCACAAGTACAATTACTGCTTTAGAGCACTGCTATAAATTTAAACAACTGTCACTTAAAGGCAAAATTTGAGTAAAAAGTAAAGTTTCTTCTGAGTACCACTACTGCAGACCTTCAATGCCAATATTTTCTAAACTTCCTTTGTACAATATACACTCACTGGCCACTTTTTTAGGTACACCTGTGCAACTGCTCGTTAGTACAAATATCAAATCGACCAATCACATAGCAGCAACTCAATGCATTTAGGCATGTAGACATGGTTGAGATGACCTGCTAAGTGACTTGGAACGTGGCATGGCTGTTGGTGCTAGATGGGCTGGTCTGAGTATTTCAGAAACTGCTGATCAACAGGGATTTTCCCAAACAACCATCTCTAGGGTTCACAGAGAATGGTCGAAAATAAGAAAATATCCAGTGAGTTGGGGTTCTCTGGGCGAAAATGCCCTTTTGATGTCAGAGATCAAATAACCACTCGTTACAGCCGAGGTATGCAGAAAAGCATCTCTGATGGAACCACACGCCAAACTTTGAAGCAGATCAGCTACAGCAGTAGAAGACCACACTGAGTGCCTCTTTTTTCAGTGACGAACAGGAACACCACAACCTACCTGAGTATTACAGACTACAGTGTTCCTATCTACTGATGGCTGCTTGTAGCTGGATAACACACCATGTCACAAAGCTCAAATCATCTCAAACTAAGTTCTTGAGCAAGAGTTCGCTGTACTCAAATGGCCTCTGCAATCACCTGATCTAAGTCCAATAGAGCAGCTTTGGGATATGGTGGAATGGAAGATTCCCATCTTGGATGGACACCTGAAACGTCTGCAGCAACTGTGTGATGCTATCGTGTCAATATGAACCAAAACCTCTGAGGAATGTTTCCAGTTTCTTGTTGAATCTATGTCACAGAGAATTAAGGCAGTTCTAAAGGCAAAAGTGGGTCCAACCCAGTAGTAGCAAGGTGCACCTGTCAAAGTTTCTGGTGACTAATATTAGCATGGAAGCTCTATTATGAGAATATTTTGCTTATGGTTAAGTAGTATGGTTGAGGTCATTGAATATGGTGTAAATCTTCAGCTTGTATTTATTTGCGTTTATACCCCGACCACCAGGTGGTGCTTTGCATGTGTCTTCCAATTTAGCACTTCAAGAGGGAGAAATTTGATCAGCTACTTGTGTTTTTAATTAGTGAAGAGCTAAGTGGTTTTGTGAACATGCAAATGTGCCAGAGGGAAACACCCTGTTTGTTGTATTTTTATATGTTGTGTTTTATTGTGCTTCTTTGAGGACAATTATACAAATCAGCAAGAGGTAAGCTGATTGATTGCTAAATTAAGTGGAACTTTGATCATACACAAACTGAGCATTAATTGGAAACATGCATCATTAACTCGTGCCACAGCAGACCCTAAGTGCTTAAATAGTCACCACAGTTTTTTTTAAAGCAATTTCAAAAGCTTGTTCTTGCCTAATAATTACAGAATAAACCAGAATAATGAAATTCAATACATTTATTTCTTCACTTTAAAAACTAGTTTGTACACTAATTGCACTTCAAATGTGTCCTTAAAAAACAAAACAAAAAAACAACTAACCAATTTCACAACATTACAAAAAAGCAATGACGCCAACATGGATGTCAACACAACTGCGTTATGTTTTTTGGGAAATGTTGTACAACACTGTTACGCAATGTTTAACCGTTTCTTTTTCTTGGCTTACACAATGCAGTCAGATTTTCCTCATAAATCTTCACTTATCTTTCATCGTATTTCAACCACACAACCACACCTGAATAAAATTATTCAATACACAGTATATATGGTACACAAATAGACTGAAAATGTAGTATGGACTCTTATACACACACACACACACACACACACACACACACACACACACACACGCATGCACGCACGCATGCATGCACACACATACACTTAGCAAATAAAGACACATCTAAAAGAAAATACATAGTGGGTGTACACCAAACTTCACTTAAAATTTATAGCCTCTTCTATTTCTGTCCACTTATAATCTAACCACACTTGCACACTCAGTTCAGTTTCTCATTGATTGCAACATCCCAGTCAGACAAATTACTTGGCATCCTGAGTTGCTGCTCTGTCCCCTGGTAGCCAAGACAGTGCTGCAGGGGCAGCTGAAAACCTGATGAATCCCTCCCTGCCAAGCGCCCTTCAAATAAAAAGGCTGATGAAGCCACTAAATCATGCAGCTAAAGTTTACATAACCTATCAGCAAGTGAAAAGATAGATGTGACAACTCAGCTGAAGCTTTTCATAATATGCAAGATTGAGGTCAGAATCATCATGGAAAACTTCATCACGGACGAGACGACGGGTGTTAATGTGAAAAGATTTGACGTTTCATCACATTTAAAGTCTCTATTTGCGCTTCAAGGCTTTTTGACTTGTCACAGTGAAAATCATTAGGGGAGTGTTAAATGGTGAGTGGCTGGGAGTGAATGAGCTAGTTTTCTTTTGTGTGTGCACGCAGAGTGTGGCCTTGCAGTCATCACCTTCGCTGTAATATAACCACAGCTCTGAGTGAGTGGCTACAGCTGCAGCTTGGCCGACTGCTCGCAGATTTTCTAGTACCAGTCGTTGCTGATGGCAGGAGCACGAACTCTGTAACCACACTGAGTCCCTCTCTTTATATATATATAGATATGTGTGTGTGCGCGTGCTGCAGCTGTCTGAACATCTGTCTGTAGTAACATGCCTGATCTGTGTTTGTGCACACAACCTTGAGCTCAGATGGCACCTCTCAATCTGTGTCCATATAATTAGAGCCAGCAGCATTCTTAGGCCCCGCCCTTTTTTGTGTCCATTCTCATAATTGCATACATGCGCTTTTTTGTTTATGCGTGCAAAGGGTGACTCGATCTATTAATCTGCATTTGTTGGAGATAATATATCTGAATTTCAGGGCCTGGACCATATCCCAAACACTCCCCTTCCAGTCACACATCTATAAGTGCCTACTTGCACCACACACCCATTTGTTCTTGCTTGCATGTCCCACTCTTCCTCCCCTTTTTCTCTGGTTCTCAACCTCTCTCAAAGGTATCAGGGGGATCTGCCAGGCCCTGGAGCTGCCTTCATGAAGCCGTCGCCAAACCCCAGCCTCGTTCCTAGCTTGCTACTTCATTATTGATAAATGTTTGCCACTCACATTTGGGGTTGGGGATCCTGAGTCAGTTTACATGACTGCCATCTCTCTGTGGTTTAGAATATAGTTAAAAGCTAGGTTTGTATAGGGGTCAAATAAATAACAAGAGCAGCAGGAAGTTTCTTCTCCATCTACAGAGGATCCATAGAGAAATGTCAGTTATAACTTAACTGTAGGCGTACAGTAGCTATGATGATGATGGTGATGATGGCCTACAATGGACCCCCGGTTATGAAACAGCTTTTGGATGATAAAAACCAAACAGCCTCTTGGGTGTTGCAGCTATGAGGCTTCCCAGCCAACCATGCTGGCTTTACAAGCGCCAAGAGCAAAAACTTGTCAAATATGATTCAGTTCATGCAGATGAGGACATATCCAGATTCCCCCATGGTTCCAAAGGAGCTGAATGTCTGTCCTATATACAGTATCTTATAACACACAAGTTGACATGTAATAAAAGCTATGCATTCATAAAACAGCTCTCAACAGGACTTGGGTATGTACACTATCAGAGGTAATCAGTATCAGTCTTGCAGTTCTAAAACCATTCTGAAACCTGAGACTATCAACACCATTAAAGGGAGGGGGTAGAAAAAGAGCTGTCAGATAGTATGTGAAGGAGAAATCAATTCTTTCTTTGCATATCAGAGGCTTACACCTCCTCTCTCAAACTCTCAAAGCTCCATCTGACAAATCTACTTAGCATGACATGAACATTATAGCTTTGTATACACACCACAACCAGGATCTTGACAGGGAATAGGAAGGATAGGCACCAGGGACGAAAGCCAGACAGACATGGAGGTTTGGCATGGAGCATTTCCTCTCAGCCTGTAACATGGCTCCAGCTGGAAGACCTAGTTCTTTGACAGGTTGGCAGTACAAATTCTCCCCAACCCTCTAGATTACCACAACTACTCATTTGTCTTCCATTGTCAGTATTCTGTCTTTACACAAGCCACTTTCCCCTATTTCCACAACAGCCTTAGAATATTTTATCTTACAACCATCTGATAGTCAGAACTTCAGTTTGTTTAGCCTACTCTCTATTAATTTTCACTGGCTACAGAAAAGATGCTCACAAAGTTATACCACCAAGATTCATCTGCTTTTAACGCCTACATTTAAGTCATTTAGATGCCTGAGCATATCAGCCTCTTGAATATGATTAAAGCCTGACTGACTTATTGGTGGGCCGATATTATCAGCCGATACTTGTTGATCTATTGGTATTCACATTTAAAATGGCTGATAAATCAAAATAAAAAGTGTAAAGACGAGTTTGGAGAAGTACCCTTCAACTACGATTGTTGACGTTGCATAGTTTGTCCACTAGGGGGCACTCTGCAACTTTCCTGTTGGCAACACATGTATCTGGAATGCCACAAACACAACCAGTTGATCCAAACAGAGTCAGGCAGAGCGTGAACTCATGTGTCTGAAAGAAAAACATGTTGGCTGATATCGATATTGGAATCAACAAATATCGATATCAGTATCGGTCTTAGAAATCCTATACTGGTCGGGCTCTAAATGTGATTTACAACAACCCCCGCCAAGGACATTTTTACATGCTTGATATTACAGGAAATTACACATATTTTTCAGATTAAAATTTTTTGAAGGGAATGGAAAAATAATGGATTTTTTTTGTGGGGAAAAAACAAACCTAAATTGTAGTTTGAGGACTAAATTAGCATCTTCTACTCCATCGTGGGCTCATACTTTAAACCATACAAACACAATCATAAAGTTAGTTAGATTTAAAAAAAAAAAAAGCTCTAACCAGAGCTGCACAGAAAACAAAAACATCTTGTGGAGGTGTCTGGCAAGCTGTCAGCTTGTACAAGCTCCTGGCCTATGGCATTGTAGAAATTTGCATTTGGCTCATGGAAGGCTTGAAACATCAAAGCCTCTCTGAAGCACCATTTGATGGCGCACAAAGGGACAGGTGAAGAAAAACAAGTCAACACAAGAACACTCTGAACTACTGTACCCACAATGCACCAGTTCCTAAAATAAAAGTGGGACACATCAATGCACCGACAGAAACAAGAAAACGCCACAATGTGCTTGAACAAAAGCAGAAACAAAGGTTGTTTCTACATTACGACTCTTGGTAAACACTGATATTTTTGTATTTCCGCTCTGTGGAATTTTGCATTACATCTGTAAACAGTAGAGATAGTTTGTAACAGTCAAAGCAAGAGGCTTGAATAAAATATGACAGGCTAAATAAAGAGCTGTGGGAATCAGCATGTGTAGCATGTGATGCCGAAACTGACATTTACTTACTGTCATAACTGTTTCTGACAGCAACTGACTGCATCACTTATATCTACTATAAGAAATCACTGCTTCTTCAGCATTTTAAAGTTTGCTTTATGGTATAACATTTCAAACCCTTGCTGTCATATATATATAAGCATGAAATATACTGAAAAATTATGAAAATTACTGAAAATGATTCTGAAGACACTCATTTGTGTTCTGCACCAGTGCAGGTCCTGGCCATGCCTCATGCTCCCCCCTGTCCTTTCACCCCCTCCTTTCATTAAGCTTACTTTCATAGATACTACCCATTCATGTGCCCATATTGCCCAGCAGCAGCCCCTGGATGATTAGTCCAGCAATATCAGATTTGCCCAGTCAGACACATAGAAACCCAGGGTAATCTCTGATCTTATCAGACTTGACTGTGACTTGATGACGCCTGCTGGGTGTTGCTGTTGCCTTAAAAGCTATGAAAGTTAAAATAGATACTCAGACTGCCGTATTTTGAACCACATATTCTCTAAGGCTAATTTTGCCAGCAATGCCCTGTGTTCTAAGGTTCAGCCAATGATTGACCTTGAAATAAATGGGCAAGTTGGGACCAAGAAAGATTGTTTGAGCACATTGAGTGCCACTGCACTAATGTAAAGAGGAGACAAATACGGAGTATGAACACCTGTACTCACTGAATAAACTATGAAAACATTTTGCAGCCTCTCTCGCCATAAATCAGTCCAGGAAAGCATTTCCAAACATTTCACAGTTCATTGTCAAGCTAGCATTGAATTCACATGCCTGGCCTCCTTATCCTTCACTATTCCTCTTATGTATGTGACTTTGGATTATTTGGTAAAGTACTTGGTACAATTTAAACAAAGAACTACCTCAAACTACACCCGCGCGATTTGGTGAGTTATGACAGTATAAACTTGTAAAGCTTCAGTCAGTGCTGTACCTCTTTCTCTTCTTCTCTCTCCCTAACTCCCCCTCTCTCCCAGAATCTAATACTCTCCACAGGGGCTCTCATGTAGAAAACCATTCTGCATTTCATCGCAATCAAACCCAGCTCGTGAGCAATTACTTCTGATCGCAGCCCAGTTGGCCTGGACGCTGTTTATCCATGTCAACATGGGAATTCATTGGGCAAAATGCAGACAGCTGAGGAGGAGGGTATTTCTTTTTCAAGTGCAATGTGGCTTTGCCAGTATGTATGCCTCCCCAAAGACGTCTTCATGATGGCTCAATGCTCATTTTAATTAACACGTAAGCCTGTTGATGTTAATTAAAAAAGGAGACAGACAATTCCCCATCAGGAAAAGATCACAAAGAGGAGGGAGCTGTGTAGGTGAACACACAGCGAGATGCAGTGACAGTGTTTGGCATTTATTCATCTGAGACTTTGTGTCGCCCTCTTGAAACATATGCAACTGGGTGCATTGAACTAAGTGCATCAAACAGACTTTTTAAAGAAAAAGTTGTATAAAAGTATAATCTGCAATTAGATATTTATTAATATACTCCAGCAACAAATTTTCCCCGTAATGTATAAATGCAGTTTATCTGCGTTGTCATGCAGTCACGCCCTGTGTTACTTACTTCATAGGCTTGAACAGCGCTTGTCCATAGTTCTGGAAAGTCATGATCAGCTTCAGCTGGGTGCCTCCTGATTTCATGGCTGGGAGGAAACAAAATGAGCTGTTAGTTCACCATCTAAACTGTTTGAACATAAGCATACATGCACAAACACATGGATGAACTCAAAAACATGCACAGCTGTTTCCATATTTGCCACTATGGCAAATGTAATTTTGCACGAATGCGTAATAGAGCTGTCGCATCTGCTGGTCAATTTAGCAGACACTGTAAAATCTAAGTGCAGTTGTGCCAGCTAGGAGCTGGGTGTGACTGAGCGCGAAAAGTGGCACGAAGGGCATCTGCTAAAAACTATGGCTAGTTCTGGATTTAACAGAGGACTGAACACAAAATGGACAATTTAGTCGAATGAAAGAGAGTGACTGCGTGTTCTTGCAGAATACATGCATCTTTAGAAGAACACCTTGCTCTGATAATGATAAAAGAAGCTCCCTCACTTTTATTAAATAAAGTTCACATAAACTGCCTAATCAGGAGGACATTGCTGAGAATGGATAAGGCGCATACCACATTATTATGGTTTGACTGCAGGCTGCCTGAACCTGTTGTTCCATATCAATCCAACCCTCACTATCTGTCTGTTTCTCCAATAAAGTGGACTAAATGTAGGCTTCCATACATGTGTGTTTATGCGCACAGGCTACATAATACAAGAAACATGATTCTCACCAGATGTTTGTCTGTAAGCCTTCATGAATTGAACACATTGTCAGTGGGTTCTTGTGCACATTAGATTCACCACAGCAACTTCCCTTTTCATTCCCACAAATTAACCTCGTGTACTCAGGGAGATGAGCCAGGGCATATGTCACTGACTATCAGTCATGTCCATGGTGTCTCCCAGAGGGTGATGGGGGCTCACTGTGAGCTTCCTGCTTTCCTCCGACTCAAACAAAGAGACCGCCGGGCCCGTCCAACTGCTTTGTGTTTCTGTCACAATGGACAAGCTTTCGGATATTTGCCCATTTATTACAGCGCATTAACGTGATCATATTACACAACACAGCACTTCTGCCTAACCCCAATATCCACATAAGCCCCCTGTAGTGGACCCACTTACTGACTCGATTGCTGGCTGAGTAGCTGGCTGCACTCTACCCCCTGCACAGAGCTGTCTTTTGTCTTCACTGACTCTCTTGTTGTTTCTCTCAGAGCTCTCACAGTTTGTTCCTCTGCCTTTTCCTCTCTTTTTAGTTGGGATATGTCATCCTTGTATTCACATTCTCTCTGTTATGCTCTGTCTGTCTGAATTCATCATACTCAGTACTGGCAAGCCTCCTCATTTACCGTGACTCATTTTCAAAAGCTTTTGGATTTTACATACACTGTTGCACACAACAGTACAACCTATATAACCTCAGGTCAGAGCCTTTTCTTTATGACAGAGGATGGATGCTGAGTGAAATCAAAGCTAAAAAAAAATAAAATACACTGAGAGCATTTGGCCTTCACATATGACAGATTTGCTGAAGCCAGGTCAAAAGGATAGCACCCTAGATTAATCCTCAAACTTGGTGCAGCTAAACAACAAACCTAAAACCTTTAAGAGATTGCAAATGACTGAACTATGATTTAATGCCGTGACCTTGAACACATAAGCCACAATTCTTGAAGAACTGACCTCAATTCACTGCTCAGTGCTGGCTTTCATAAAATCTACCTTCTAATCGAAAACTACAAAAGGTAATCCCCTGTGAAACATCCTGCCAAAGCTTGGCTGATTGTTTCCCTGGATTGTATCTGCGCTGACATGCAATCACACGACTTGAACAGCAACAAACCCACAACAAAACATTCTTAAGATTCTCCCATCTGTCTCAGTAGCTGTGCCTAAAAGTATGTATTTGTGCTGATCTAACCATCTATCTTGCTCTGTTTCTCCAGGAGACCACAAATGAATCGATGTCCCCGTCTTATTTTCTACACCTTCCTGCCAGCAGGTCTTTCAGATCGCTCCCAGCCTCGCCCAACGGCATGAGATTCCCCCTCTCATGCCGTGATGATAAATCCATCTTGCTCTCACCTGTGCCCCCTCATGTTACTGTGCGTATGATTTATGAGTGCAACTGAAGACTGAACAAAAGGCCAAAGCCTGCCCCAACAGAGAGGCAGACACAAAAGGAGAGAGAGACACAGAGAGAGAGAGAGAGAGAGAGAGAGAGAGAGAGAAAGAGAGAGAGAGAGAGAGATATGCAGGGCACTAGTGAGGAAAAAATGCTGATGAAGAAAACTTTCTAATGCTGTGTCTGATTTGTCATTTTGTTGAGACAGCTAAGTGTGTGTGCTAATTATGGGGCACAAATGCTGTAATGCATGCCTCCAGGGCATGCCACACACACACACACACACACACACACACACACACACACACACACACACACACACACACACACACACACAC
>JAVDPK010002162.1:21210-44115 GCA_034780415.1 Cichlasoma orientale
TCTATCTATCTATCTATCTATCTATCTATCTATCTATCTATCTATCTATCTATCTATCTATCTATCTATCTAGCATAGGTAGATAAGTAGATAGGTAGATAGATCTCTCAGAGCCCAGGTTGGGTTGGGCGGGCATAGAGCCGTGTCTGGGTGGAGCCTCAGGCTCCCGTTTGTCAGCCACCACACCTGTTACCCATCTGCCTCATCACCCACCTGTCCTTAAAGAGCAGCTTCTGCATCCAGTCTCGACCAATTTGTCTGTATTCCCTGTGTGATGATCAGGCTCCTTTATGACTCGCTTGTGTTCCCATAATTAAGATGTTGGTCTTGTTGGTATTGGATAATAAGTCCATTTTGACAGAACTTCTGCCCATAAACTGTTTACAGAGGAGAGGGTAGAACTGGGGTGTTATCAGATAATGCTAGAGCAAGCAAGCTAGCTTTTTGGCTGGAGAGAAAATGGGTAAACCAAACATGGATTGTACTAACACAACCAAACACTGAACAAAACAACACTCACCTGTCACTCAAAGCAGATGTGCTCCTAATAATTCTAACTTTAAGACTTTACAATTTAAACAGGTAAGCTATACATATATTGCAGAAGGTTAGTTATAGACACCAAAACTATTTTCTTCTACCAGGCTGTACATGTGCTGCTGCAAAATGGGGTATTTTAACATGGTGGCCTATCAGGGTCAACTCACTTTTAGAACCAACCTCAAGTGGCCATTCAAGGAGCCGCAGTCTGGCAGAGCGGCCCCCCCCCCCAAAACAAAAAAACACCCCTGAATTGATAAGCAGAAGAAAATGGATGGGTGGTGAAATCTCACTAGAATCTACTTTACTCAAGTCAGAATATTAGTTCCAACACTGTACTTTACTGTATATTAACTGGGTTAAAATGGTAGTTGTGTGTGGGAGTTACATTTTTATTTCACTGCTGTTCATGGCTGTTATTCAACATCCTAGAGTTAAGAGGAATGTTGAAAGTGAATGTTTCTGTAAGTCAACACCTTTTTTTCAGATGTTAAAATAAGTTACCTGCTGCTGTGAGCAGTAAATTCACTGGTTTCTATTGAAATGATCATTTTGTGCTTGCTATATGATTTGGTACAGTTTGTTGTTTAGCAATGCAGAATTTTATTCATCAGAATAGTTTCCATTTGTTGTCATGGCCCTAGATGTTTGGACCCTGAGTCATGAGTTTATGAACTTTGTATTCTGTTATCAAATGCTCTCCATTTGTGGTTTAGTTTGTTTTCATCTTCATGTATTTTCTTAGGATTTTTAATCTTTAGTTCTTTTCTGTATTTTATATAATTTTTTTGGTTCATGAACCTTGCCGAGGCCACTGTTTCCACTGCTCAACACATGCTATGTAGCCTTGCTTTAAATGTTCAAACATTGCTGCACATAATATATATTTCACATACACCATACACTAATGCAGCTAATGTGGTGTATCTCAAATTAGGTTTATGCAACTTGCTGAAAGAGTGTGAAATACCCTCCACCCACAACCAACCCTGAGGTTCTCTTACAGAAATTCAGCCTTCAGTTCCTTTATTCACCAGCACTGCAGGCTGCCCTTATGCTCTGTGTCCCATTCCCTCCTATCTTGTCGCCCTAGGCCCAACGCTGAGTGAGTTGTACTAATGTCCACTGGGAGTAAATCTGATAGACTGCGCAAAGACTTGCGCTATAAGAAAATGTGTTTGTGTCAGTTCTGAGAATAGAACCAGAGATCTTCATATGTATTGACATAATCAAAAAAGTATTCTATGACATTTTGCAGAATAGTAACATCACAATGAAGAATAAGAAAATACAGGGAGAGCGAGAAAGGAGAATTCCAGTAAGCTGGCCTCAAATTCATTTGTTCAACTTGTGTTTTTCCTTTTTGAACATGGGGGTTTCAACAAGTCTAATTAGCATTTATAGATTCACTGAGGAACTTGATTACAGCTTTTAAAGTCTGCAGCTGGTCATTATGCTAATCCAAAAGCCTTTGGTGTGTACTTATAAAACCCGGACACACAATGAGTGGTCTTTCATGATACTGGAATGAAGTGTAAGTGAGCTAAATGCTCTTTAACTAGAAAACATCTATTTTTTCTATGGGACAGCAACTCCTACAGAGCCCAGATACTAGCAAGCCATGAGTCAGAAGTTAATCATTAACTCTAAGATCACTGAGTTGTGTTTATTCTGACTGCAGCATTTTGACTACATATAAATTGTCCCCACACTGCTTTAATAATGTTGAGCTCTGGGAGGCCAATTCATGACAATCCATGTGTTCCACTGTGTGGTTTTCTATCCAGGTATGTTTTTACTGCATTGGCAGTGTGTTTGGGATCATCGTCATGCTGAAAAATACAGCTGATGCTTTCCACATGGTATTGCATGGTGGATCAAAAATAAGACTTTAGTTTACTGTATTCATAATTCCATCAATTTTACAAGATCCTCAACACCACTGGCTGAAATGCAGCCCCAAGCCATGACACAGCTTCCACCATGTTTTGGCTGTAGACACTCACTGTTGTACCTCTCTCTTTTGATCTGCTCCGAACATATTGACAACGATTTGAACCAAATATTCCAGATCTGGATTCATCACTCCATCAGGCCTGTGGCCACTGATTTTCACTCCAGTTCTTGTGTTATGTGGCATACTTCAGCCTTTTCCGCCTGTTTCCCTTCCCCAACAATGGCTTCTTGACAGCCACCCTCCCACCGAGACCATTTCTGATCTGGCTTCAGTGAACAGTAGATGAGTCAACCGAAGGGCCAGACGCATCTCTCAGGTCCTGCGTCGGGTCTTTGCTGTATTCTTTCCTATTTTTTAAGAACATGACTTTCAGATTCTGTTTTTCTGCTGTAGATAGCTTTTTCTTTAAGGCCTGCCAGTTCCTCGTTTTTCCACCACTTATCCAGTTTCATTTTTAAGGACACTTTACAGTTCTTAAGGAATCACCTTGTTGGTGCAAAAATACAATTTTATGCCTATCAGATTATGCTACTGTTGGCATTTTTTTAGATTCAGCTAAAGAAATGGAAAGAAATGATATATTGTTGTAACAGTAATGAGGTGCCTAATGATACAATTTAAAATTGGTTCTTTGCTAAGTTGTCTTTTATGTGTAGATACAACATGATACTTTGAGTTAAGTGCTGTTTTATGCTTGAATGATTCATAGGTTAGTTTTAGTTGTTTTAACAAACCAAGAAAACATTCCCCCGAAAACGTTCAGCTACAAAAAAACAGCCAATGCCCAAAGACAAACTTTGAAAGACCTTCAGAAAGCCTGGAGAACATTTAAAAAATTAGCCTGACTCCTTGGAAACAAGGCATAAATAAATGAGGGGTCACTCAAGACTTTTTGCACAGTACTGTAACTCAAACAAGTAAACATACAGCAGTAGCAATAAATCTAATATTTACATTAAATGCATAAAAACTGGCATTTACAGTTGTTAGGAGTACATATATTCTACTACAGACTTGTTTCATTTGTTTTTTTAAATGCTGTTACTATCGCAGCAGCAACAACTACGACTATTAACATAATTCTGCTACTAGCTAATAATTTTGTTACTATTACTGCCATCAACAATAACAATCTTATATCAATGTAAACAATACTAACACATAATGATAACTTACAAGGCAAAGATACAAAAACATAGAGGATTACAAAAACTGTGTCTTTGGAAGAATTTACTGTGTTTTAACGTTGATTGTTCTACATTGTCATATGTCTTTTCACCCTCCATTGTGTCCTCCAAGCAGCTCCTATCCTTTGATACCGTGATACGCTAATTTTGTCTTTGGTCTATTACAGCAACCTCGTATAGCCCTGTACAGGCAGCCAGAGAACAAGGTCAAACATGCACCATGGATATGTCTTTACCCCAGGCTAATTTCTTTAATTCTTAAACAAGATGTGCATGACAGAGAATTAATTTTCTGCGTAAACAAGTTACAATTTGTTTCCTGGGGTTGTTTGGCTGGCTTTTTGTTGGAAGTTGCACATGATTAATAATGCTGTCCTACACCTTCTGTTAAGGGAGTTGACACAAAATGTTGAAAAGGAAATGTGGGTGTATAAAAGTGGACTGGGTCGTGTGTCCTTTGTGTGTTGGGCTCAAGATGGAGGGCCTTTCGCATATACTCATTGTGTGGTGGAACACACACATTTCCCAGTGCAAACGTGCGCGCCTTTGCATTGTGTCCTCTTCAATGTCACCGGTGTGCCACAAACCACGTGTCTCCCCATGCTGCCGATAATGAGCATATTAATATGTACATACCCAGCCAGGTTAATGTCTGTCTGGCACTCCAATTTCACGGCCCAGTCTCAGGTTGAGGGAGTTTCCGCAGCAGCAGTGGGCTGTGGTTTCTCTTTATCAGATGAAGAAAGAAAAATATAGTTCTGAATTATTGAACAGATACATGACTGACAGTTTGGCTGATAAAACTGAAGGGGAAGGAAACAGAAAAAGGAAGAAAGAAAACAAACTGTTATAGTGAGGGTGATTGATGTTAGGGATAACTTTAGTTGAGGGGTTAGTCTTAAGAAATACTGACACAAAACATGACTACAAGGGTTGAGGTGGAGTAGACAGAATTGCTGAAATTGCCCTTCAATGCTCTCTTTTTCATTTTTAAAGCTCCAAAAGTTATTCCAGGCAATCCATCAGAGGTGAAATCTTACCTTCATAACTTTCCATCTGACTCACGATATTCATTTGACGGCTGAGCTCGTCACCTGTGTGCCTTACAGTGCAGCTCAGGAAAGACAAAGTCTTAAAGAAAAAAAAAAGTAGAAAAGCTCCCTACTGAATACAGTAGTAAATATTTTGAGATGAGCTCATTTCAGTAAAATCAGCTGATATTTGTCAGCCATTAAGCGCCGGCAAACATTTTCAGCTAAAAGTCATTTCAAATGTCAGACAGATAAAGCAGCTCACATTTAAGAAACTGTCTGACAGATAGTGTGATCAGGCTAAATGGTGGGACGAGACAGGGGGAGAAATTTTATGGGTATATGTGTGTTATCATGTCTGGCTCTGTCCTGACTTTATAGCATGTGTGTGTCTGGGTTTTCTGCCGCAACCCAGACACACCACACATCTTTTATTACCAGATTTAAATCAGATGTCAATGCAGTCGGTATGTTAACCACATCATCAGCGACACATTTTTTTTATCTATGTGCAGCTGGAACACGATGCAGTCACAACCTGATTCGTTGCTCCCAACTTCTTGCTCGATTTAGATTCCCAGTAAACATCAACGCAGTAATTTTGCTATGAAATAACTGACAATTGTTCTACTTTACATACTTACACTAGTTTGCAGCTTTGTTTGCTTGAATGTTCACAAGAAAAGATGCTGTTTTTTTTCCAAAGTATCTTTGTATTGTCCCAAGCACAACGCCTCAAGGACACTGTGGCAAACTGCGTGGGAATAATAGTAATAATAAAAATTAGAGATATTTCTCACATATTTTTCACACAGAAAGTATTCAGATTGAACAGGTTTGAGGTGCTAAGAGTAAAAAAAAATACTACTTAAAAAAAAAGGGAACACTTAAATCACACATCACATTTTGATGAATAAAATATTCAAGTTAAAAATCTTAATGTCAGTAGAGAATAAAATGGTGAAACAATGTTCAGTGGAATCCAAAACCATTAACCATTTGAGGGCTGAATTTAAAAGCCCACCAAAAATCAAAGTTGACATTTACATACTCATCATACATTTATATTTCATCAACAGATCTATTTAGTGTGTATAAATAGCCTATCTGACATTAATTAATGGATGATTAATTCTTAATAAATGATTCATAGAGCAGGAAGAGTGTATTTTTAGGGTCTGGAGAAAAACATTAACTAGCCACACAGTCATGTCTTGTTTTACCTGGGACAGGAAAACACAACAGTCATAATGTTTTATATATATAGATTACTGTAAGTGAAAATGGCAAAAACATTTTGGAACTGTTGGGATTTATTATATAACCCTCTATAATTATTACATCATAAATATCATAAAAAATGCCCAGAACTATCACAGGTAATGATCAACACTAGCAAACACCCGCCCTATGGGAAAGTTTTGCAGGCCTACGGCGCTTTTTCAAATTCTTCATGCTGTATTTAGTGGCGAGTTGAACAAAATTCCTTTGCGGATACAGGTTTTGGATTTTATGTATGGGCGAGGTAGGCTGAATGTGACACATGAAACAAATGCAAACAAAGAACGTAACATCACATTTGCTGGGGGATGAATACAAATATCAAAGTTGTGCAAAGTTTCGTTCAGATTGGCCCACTCATTAAGAAGGAGATAAGTTAGATACAAACATATACAGATACATACGCTAAAATCGTCATCATCATATATAGATTCATTCAACATTAGTTAACACTTAGAACACAAAACCTAAAAACTTGCAAAGCAGTGGTAGGAAACCATGCATGTGTGGCACATGTGTTTCCAACACTCACTGAAATGGCAGCTCAGGTGCATTTATAATCTTAAAACAGAGAACAACCCACCTTTTGATCTCTGGTTTAATCTTAGTTAGCTCAGAATAAATTGATTCTAATTTGTTTATTTTGAGATTATTTTGCTACATTGCAGGTGCTTGTGCTCGCAGATGCAGATCTTGGATCTGTGTCAAGGCACACTCTTACCTCTGTATGACTTCACGCCAGCTCTAACTTGTCTTCTGCTTTTTGGCAGAAATCTCCATAAACCTCCCGTAAAAACAAACAACATACCTGTTCTCTAAACTGCTCAAAAGTCTCTGAGTTCTGTGTTTGGGTCCATATTTATTGGCATTATGACAAATTTGACCAGAACCGTGACTTGAGTGTTCCCTTGAAACAGATTGCGTCTTCATTTTAGGTTATAAGAAGAATGATATTTCTACTCTTTCTTCAAACTGAGAGAGAAAAACTGTCTCTTCACACCAAAAGACAGCAGAAGGAAAGTTACATCTTGTCATGAGAAGTGGTAGATCAACCAGTTGGCAGATGATTGATGCATGATGCACAAGACGCTGTTAGAGAAAAACATATTTGTATTATGATTCTGAGAAGATTTCTGATTCACAACCAAACCAATCTGAATTTAGGAATATACATGAATATCATCACTTCTACTTTTTTGAAATCCAAGCCGTTTGAATCTGAGTGAGAACCTCTGCTGCATTTCCTCCTGTGCACCTCCACAGCAGTGTAATTCCAATCAGGAAACACACACAAAAACAAATTACAGCTGGAACAATGCTAATGGTGATGTCAGTACTTTCCATAACTACACACACATTTCGTGCAGCCCGCTGACAAATATGCAGACTCTACAGCTGTTGAACAGCACACAGTACTGAGGAGAACAATGTTAAGTGGAACATTTTAACTCTCGTGAACATGACTATGCTTTGCTTTAGTACTGCAACGCTGCCATGAAGACATTTATGACCAGTTCATTTGTAAAATAAAAGCAAATAAATAATTTTTGTCAAATTACACTAACAAAAAAAAAAGTACATTTTACTAATGACAGTCTGTCAGATGACACTGAATCGTATTTTGTAACAGTACTGGAGACATGGAGCCATCCAAATCTGAAAATATCCATGGTGATGTGTTCAGCATGTGAATACCTTCTGAAGGACAGTGTGGAATTGGTTTTTTGAAAGCACACATGGGGATTTGTAAAGGTCTGCAACATGTTATATGCATCTACTTTACTGCGGTTCATTAGTATTTGCAGTGCAGCGCCGTTCAATCCTGAGACTGAGAGTCCTGACAATTCACATTTTGATCACATTTATCGTTCAGGTTTTTTGATTGTATTTTGCGTGGGTGCTATGACTCTAATATTGTTTAATTTAAAATATACTTAAATTCCTAGCACCAATAGTCAGCTGTCTTTACTCCATTTCCTCACACTTCACTTTGACCCATCTGTCTGGTTGATGCAAAAAAACAAAAACAAACTCATCATCACTGTTGGGGAGGATTTATTATTATTATTATTATTATTTTTTTTTTTAAGCTTCTTTTCTTCCCCAGAGAGTCCTCTCGCAGCTGTGGCTTATACTGGCTTCACAGATCCAGTTGATAGATCCAGATCCATACTGTCGTTGTCATTTGACAATAATAAACTATGTCAGAGCAAATCCTCAGCATTTTTCCTGTTATAGACAACCAAGAAAGTCAGGGGAGGCAGGTTTTAAAGTCTTAACAAAAAGAGTTCACACATTGGCTTTAGATGTTAGATTAGATGTTAGATTCAACTCATTGTCATTGTGCACACAAGGCACACAACGAAAGAGCAATAATAATGATTGGTTGGTGAGAGAACAGTGAAAATGATGAGTACAACAGTTGAACTGTCTCCAACTGAGAGCACTGAGAGTGCAGCAACGAGTTTTTATGCCAAAGACTTTAGGTGCTGTCAACACCGAGATTGATGGGATTTGTATGGAAAATTTGCTGCCGGTGGGCACTGGTTCAAAGGATAACTTTTTGCAATGTATACTTGTGTAATGCACAACCCTACATCAATATTTGTGGAACGTGAATGTTGATCTATTATGCTGATACTTGCAAATATTTGTTAAATGTATTTCAAGATTTGTAAATGTGATTTTAAAGAAATTGCCTCAGTAAACACAGTCCTGAGCAAAACTTTTAAGCCTTCCGTCATTTCTTTAAGCATTGCTTCCAAGGAGCATTTTTTTTTAAAAGTAGTCTTGAGCAAAAGCTCTCCAGACTTCTTGCTTACTTTTTCACTTATTTTCAGTCCACTCCGAGGTAGGTCAAATTACAGAAAAACAGGACTTATGGGGTGATGAATTTGAAATTGCCATCAATACATATAGAGGAGGTCAGGAGAGAAGCACAACAGTGAGACTTTAGAGACATCTGACAAACTGATGACAGAGAAGAGAACAAAAGGGACTCTACATCCAAAGAAGAGCTTTGAATGGCCTTCAAGAAGCCTGGAGAACTATTCCTGAGGACACCTTAAAGAAATTACAATAAACTTGCCTAAGACACTTCAGGCTGTGTGGAAGAATAAAGATGGTCATACCAAATTTTGACTGTAAAGCTTGTTAGAATTGTACAAACTCTTTTTCTTTAGCCTTAAATGCTGTATTTGTCATACTGTAGTAACCCATAACACCCCCCCCCACTCCCCCCGTCTCTCTCTCTCTCTCTCTCTCGCTCTCAGCCGTTCGTGTGATTGGGGTTTCCGGCAGGTGTGGTCAGGGGCTGCAGCAGTTGGGTTGTCACACCTGTGTGTCATTACTTCATTAAGCACAGTACTTAAGGACCGGCTTTTCTTCCACTCATTGCCAGACTGTTCAGCTCGATTTAGTGGCAATAGTTAACTGTTTAGAATAATTTCCTGTGTGACTCACGTTTTCATCTCCTCTCCGCTGTGCTGGAACCTCGACTCGTGGATTAACTTTGAACTCTGTAACTTGCCCTTCCGGGTTCATTGAATTTAACTACAAGACTGTAAGCTCTCCACTAACTTAGCTGCCTGCCTACTCATCTGAAGCAAAATTTGCAGTTGAATTGACTTTATTACTCAACCCTGAGTTTGTAAATAAAACGGTTTTATTTACAAACTCAGGGCCTGACGAGTATGAGTCTGCCTTGGGGTCTTTCTGTAAGTCTGCAATGACAGTATTTAAATGCATGCTATGTTTCAATAAATTGCTGCAGCTTTTTCCCATTTTCCTAACAAATATGAAGAAATGAGGTTTGGCTCAAGACTTTTGAACAGTAGTGCATTTCATGTCCTCCCACACAGAGAACTGTACAAAAATTTAATCTGTCCCATCACCAGTTTATATTTTCCAAACACACTTGCAAATTTTATTTTGCAACTAAAAAAAGTCTCACGTCATACTTGTCTTGATTTTATTGCCATTATCGGTGCGACCAAAGCACTGGACATGGCTGCAATTCCAAAAATATCAACAAAACAAGTGCAAACCTTTAACCTTAATATTAGTGATACTTTTTTTATTATTATTATTTATGAACATGCATTGTTAGTCAAAAAAAAACCAAAACACAAATAATGATATCATCTTAGCACACCATTCGACAGCTCAAAGCATCAACATGTACTGCCTCTAGCACTGACCTTTCAGGAACCTCTTCTCCAGCACACATATTTTACACTTCAAAGTAAGCAGTTAAATTATTCCAATTAGGCCTGCAGCGCTGTTCTGGTCGCACCAATCTGCTGATGAAAGAACTTATGAAGCCTATCATCCTCCCTGAAAAAAAAATCTTGCTGCAGTTGTACATTATACATATTCATTAGGCTGTTTAAAGAGAAGTCTGGCAGAGCCATAAACATTACTCATACATCCATTGTTTTAAAAGCGTGGTTACGCCTTCATTTATCACTGATTTTGCTAGTAGTTATTATCATTAATCTGCAAAGATGCAGTGTCTGACTTTCAGATATTCTTGATGTAATTAAGTTGAGTAATATGATGCAGGCTTTCCTCACTTCTTTAACCAGTGGATAGTCCAGTGTCATAAGTCTTTTTGAAGCACTGTAGGATTTCTATTTATGGCACCAAACAGCCTGGTAAAAAAATATGGCCAGTTTTGAATTTATGAGAAGTGTTTTATTTCTCATGTAGTTTTAGTCTATTGATTTTGTATGAAGTGCACCTAAGGTGGCTGAAATAAAACGTGTGTTGTCCATGCGAGTACATTACTGTAGACCTCTTCTCTGCCTTCATCAGGTGAGCATTTCATCTGCCTTTGAAGGAGCAGGACCAAGGGAATTATGCAGGAGAAAATTGCAGATAAAGGCTATTATGTCCGCTGTAATATCCATTTTCCAAACAATAATGTCAGGGAGGAAAAAGTAATGAGAGCAGAGCAGTATTACCCTACCATCTGCTCTTTTCCACCACTGAGTTTGTCTCATATCTCTGTGCTGCTTTCTATTTACACTACCTGGCTCATGTGCGCTCTCACTCTTTTTTCACAGATCAAGCTTACTCTCTATTTAAATTCTAATTTTTTAAAATATATTCTAAGGTTTTCACCGAATATTCTCTCAAAGATTTCCAACATTTTTCCGCCTTAATCAACCCAAATATGTATATTTTGTATATAGTCATGTAAAAATTGATTTCAGTGTGAGATAAATGTAAAATTTCTTTCTCATGTGACTGTTCAGTTTTTCTTTTTTTTTTTAAATTATGAGAATAAATACAAATTGTAAATTTTGCAGATCTTAAAAAGTTTATGAAGTAGGAAAGTTGTTTGTCTACATTTGTCAAAAATGCTAACAAGGGCTACTTTTCCTCACACAGCTATATGTGAACTGGTGTTAATACATTTGCGAGTGTTCCCAAATCAACTTCTCAGTCACAGTAAAAACACAAACAATAAAACACATTTGTTGTCTTTGCACTGTCTGCATACACCCAATACTCTACATAGAACTGTCGGTCTTTCATCTAAGATAATTTTAAAGTCCACACAATCAGAGCGTCATATAATATGATAAATAATAGATGTGATATTATTCAAAATGCATTTTTAAAAAAATAAAATATCTGATGATAATATATTGTTTTCTGGTAGCTACATACCAGTCAAAGGTTTGGACACAACTTTTTTTTTGTATACAGATTCATGACCAGTCAAAGCTCACATGTGTACCTCTAAACATGCTGTAAAAGTGCCATGGGTATGTTTAATGTTTTTTTCCATATAATTTTTTAGAGTTAAAAAAAGAAGAAACAAAATTGTGTCAGTGGGATAAAACACACAATTACAGGCTTAGAAAAGAACAAGCAGATCAAGCCAAGAAAACAAATAAACCTGTAAAAAAATCTGTGCCACTTGCAGTAAGTGAAGATTGTTATCTGATTTATAATGAAAGCATTATAAGCATTATTACAGTAACCTCACTGTGATATAACATAGCTTTGTATAGAAAATTCATTATGATTTATTTTCCCAGATATTGCAGCTTTGCAAAAAAAATACTAATATGCATCTTGAGGGTTCCTAAAGGCCACCAGATACTCTGAGAATAAAAGATTTTCGTGATAATTAAAGTTGGATGTTATCCTTCGTTGCAGAAGGCCTGTCAGGGTGCTCCAATTAGTCCCTTGTACAATGTATATCTATCCATCCATCCATCCATCCATCCATCCAGCCATCCACTTTCTTGACTGCTTACTAAAATCTGGATCATGCTCATATCCATACCTGCAGCCAGTTTAAAGTCAGTAATTAACCTACATTCATGTTTTTGGAATCTGGATGAAGCCAGAGTAGCCAGAAGAATCTCACACTCAAGGAAACTCCACACAGAAAGGATCCCAGACAAAAAAAGGGAACCATGCTGCTGTGAGGTTGATAGTGTTAATACTACTTCACATGTTAATCCTATGAGGCCTGAATCTGTGCACAATATTTCAGGCAATGCATCCAAGAGCTGTTGAGACATTTCACTTGAGTCCACAAATGTCAACTGAGAAGCACTAGAGAGCAATAAAATTGGTAGGGTTTGTCCCTACAAAGACATTTTTCTGCAGGGGTTAGTGGGTACAGTATGCATGATATGATGGGGATGCTTTTTGATCAACAGAGCGGTGGTAATGCATTGGATCTCTACCAAGCTCATAAAATCTATTGAAAAGCTAAGTCTATGTGAAAACAAACAACTGACTTGAGTTATGAGCAGATGTTTTTTTTTCCCAAGAAAAGCTGCGTGACCCTTGGTGTCATCATGTTTAGGTAAAACGCTTTTATGGACAATGCCACTCGGAAAGTTTCATATTTAAAATGCTTTAATTCATATAATTTCCCCATCCATTTTCTCCTCTAAAAGCATTAAATGTTGGCTGCTGAGTGGGTATGCAAGCACTTAGGGTGCCCTGCTGTCTCACCTATGTGGAGAAGAAGGCACCGTGACATTTAGGCCCCTATGTTCTGCAGGCCCAGGGTCAGCTGTGAAAACCAGTCAGGGACTGTTAATGAATGAAGGGTGGAAATGTCAGCAATCAGTCAGGTGGTACGTCACAATTTCACCATTTTATTGTCTCTGAGTGGGAGTGACTTCCTGACCCTAAAACTTAAAACTGCATTCTTGTTCTTGATTTTCATAAGCTGATACACAGTTACACACAAACCTCGCTTCACTCAGCATGAAAAGAAGTTTTACACATGACACATGGCTCCTCAAATAGAATTTAGAAATAACATTGCATTTAAGTTTAATACAGTTTTGATGATTTTGTTTTTCCCTCCACGCAACCTACACAGGACATTAAGGAAACTGTGATTTACTTGTACACAGCATGAGCATTTTTCTTCTCCTTTCCTTTATAGTGGCCAGCGTCCAAGAACAGTCACAGTGGTTTCTGAGCAGCCCAGTTTGGCCAAAACCACTGGGGGGAAATCCAGGTTTTACCACAGCTGACCACACACCCACTCGTCTGAATTCCACAGCTTCACTTCAAACACACATCAGGTCTGCACAGACTTGTGACTGCACGTCACACAGCTCCACACAAATAGCAGCAACCTGCCACTCTCACAATCCCAGATACTCAAGGCTCTCATTAGGCCCCGTAAAGTCTAAATGTAGGTCCACGTCCTCAAAAATACATGCTCCCAAACAGACATAAGAGATTATATCATATGTACTGTATTATATTATATGTATTATATGTAAATATTAAAATTTTTATTTGCAGCAACATGCAGTTGCTTTTTCTTTCCACTTTCCTTCCATGCCAGCACCACAATGTGAATGATCATACAGATTTTGTCACCCCATCTTTCTTTTGTCCATGTGCATGCACACATTAAAGTCCTTGACATGTGTCATAAACCACAACTGTGGTTTCACAGTCATCTGTCACATGCAGAGCAGACACCGCAGACTCTATGTTTTGTGGTTTTTCTGTTTGAATGAACGACAAGTGCAAAGTTCGCGTAGCCCTTGTGACAGTGACGCATACAGTACCAGGAAGTCTCACTGTTGAGCGGTTGCCTAAAACTGCACAAATTCAGCAACTAAGTGATTAGGTTAAATCGAACATGTGGTGCTATATTCCGAAAGCATCCCCTCTATACGTACAGTGACTATTTTTGAATCTGCATAATAACGTTGAGTTGTGGTTCATTTGCTGCCCTTATGTGACTGAGCCTAACCTGTGTTTTCTGCGCTCTCATCCATGGGCTTCACACCTTCCACACATGCGCACATTCTTTCCACCCCATTGAGTACACTAATGCTTTTATCACAGCTGAAGTATTTTTGTACTCCTGGAAAATGCCTCTTCACCATGATTCCCCACAACTTCATGCTTCATCCCAGTTTTTGAGTGGAGCTCTCCCCTGTGCCTTTTTGACTGAGAGTAATTTGCACATGGTTCAAGAATGCGATGAACGATGAGAGAAATGTTGTGGGCTGAGACAGAGGCTAATGTGTATTTATTTCATTGAGTAGCGTTGCTTGGCAAAGCCACCGTAGCACATACCCAGGGTAATGGCTTGACAAATCAGATCTGTCAGACTATCAACACTTGCCACTTCTCCTCAGCAAAGGTAGAGAGAGCTAACTCTCCAGGGGAAGGAGTGAAGAGAGGAGGCGTGTACTCAAACTTCATAAAAGAAGAATGCTGGCAATTTGTTATGCACATAATAACCTGAATACAAATTCATATTTCTATACACAAAATGTATTTCCTACTTAGGTATGGTGAAATGTTATATTCACCATTCATACCAAAGAAAGCTTCATTGCTTTGAGTTTAACAATATTATACATTTTTTGTTTGTGTGTTGTTTGATGTGTGCTTGTGTACGTAACTGCTGTCTATTTTTGGGCAACTAATTGCTACTTTAAAAGAAATACTGCAATTTTCAAAAGGAAAAAAATAAAACAAAGAACAAAAACAGGCAGAACAAATTAACTTTGCCATTGAAAATTATACTCATTGGTCACTTTGTTAGTTATAGTCTGTTAGTACCAGGCTGGACCCGCTTTTGCCTTCAGAACTGCTTTATTTCTTTGTGGTGTAGATTCAACAAGGTGATGGAAACATTCTTTAGAGATTCTGATGTGATGCACAGTTGCTGCACATCCATCTCCCATTCCACCACATCCCAAAAGGCTCTCTATTGGATTGAGATTTGGTGACTGTGGATGCCATTTAAGTACAGTGAACTGATTATCATTTTCAGGAAATCAGTTTAAGAGGATTTGAGCTTTGTGACATGCAGTCCTGCTGGACTACGGCAAATTCTGACTGCCACCTGATGGTTGCAGCAGAAATCAAGGCTCATCAAACCAGGCAATGTTTTTCCAGTCTTCTATTGTCTAATTTTGGTGAGCCTCAGTTTCCTGTTTTGAGCTGGCAGGCGTGGCACCCGGTGTAGTCATCTGCTGCTGTAGCTCATCAGCTTCATGGTCTGACCTGTTGTGCAGTCAGAGATGCTCTTCTGCATACCTCGGTCGTAATGAGTGGTTATTTGAATTACTGTTGCCTTCCTATCGGCTTGAACCATTTTCCTCTACAACAACACATTTTCACTCAGAATTGCTGCTCTTTGGATATGTTATCTTTTTTTTTTTTTAGACCATTCTCTGTAAATCCTAGTGGTGGCTGTGTGGGGAAATCCCAAGATCAGCAGTTTCTGAAATACTCAGACCAGCTTGTCTGGCACTAACAATCATGCCACGTTCAAATTGCCTTTCTTCTTCATTTTGATGCTCAATTTGAAGTTTAGCAGGCGGTCTTGACTGTGCCTACATGCTTAAATGCACTGAGTTACTGCCATGTCACTGGCTAATTAGATAGTTGTATTATCAAGCAGTTGAACGGGTGTACCTAATAAAGTGGCTGGAGTATACTGGCACTAACCTAAGATGTTTTGTTAAAGACTAACTCAAGCTGTGTGAGATATGAACTTTGCTTCCCTGAAAAATGAATGTCCTTTCATTTTAATATGTCTTCAGTTCATTAATCTTGAAGTATTTGCTGTCATAAATGATTTCATATTACGTTTAGCCTCTTCGTCAAAGTATACAGCAATAAAAATGCGATACACTCCATTGGCTTTGAAACAGCATTATGAGAAGCTGGAAGGAATGGAGCTACTGTGGAGCGGCTATATTTGGCTGCCTCATCATCTCTTTTGGTGCTGCAGCTCAGCATGGCGGTTTGTCTGAGAGCCTAAAACACTCTATGTGATGCATCTATGTTAATAAAGGTTCACGTATCAGTAGCTTTTGCTGTAGTTATACAGCACACAGCACTGATGATAACTGACGCACATACAGTAGGTTCTACAGTGGCGTGAAGACTTTTCCTAAAAGACCAAATAAATTAGGAAAGGTGGGATTAATTGGTTCTTTCTTTATTTCAGATTTGTCTAATAAATATTTTAGGTTTGTGGAGTTTTTGACACCTTTAAGTAAGGCCTCAGTCACACAGGCCTAGACAGTGGCAGGCAAGCTCCAGTTGCTTGGGAAAAGTGTGTGTTCCTCGGTTTTGAGATGCTCACCTTCTAAGTAAAAGTTGTGCCTTACAGCTGCAGCCGTAAAAGTGTTTGCAGGCAAGTTGGCATCCTCCATGCAAGCTACAGGCAATCACGGTAATCTGCTAATGACCAACGCAATTGCAGGGAGGTTTTTGGGGCAGCACTCTATATGTCATGGTCCTGGGCCCTTTGCGTTCAGTGTCTAGTCTGCGTCTTTGTTCCCTCGTCTGACTTCCTGTTTTATTTTGATAGTTGTCTGGTCCCTGTGCGTTGTGTTCAGTTTTGCTTCCCCTTTTCTCTCAGTGTAATTTGGTTCGCCTGTGTTCCCAGCTGCCTCCACTTCTCCAAGTCCTGAGTTTCCCATGCTTGTTTTTGTGTCCGTGTCTCTGTCTCGCTGGTCATTGTTGCAGTCATCGTTGTCACCTTTTGTTCCTGTTGTGGATTCTCAAGCCATGCTTTTGCTCATGCTCATTTTCGAGCTAAGTTGTTAAGTTTACTCAAGTCAAGTTTTGTGAACTATGACGCTGCTGGCACCTGACCAGCTCTGTTACGTGCGTTATTCAAGCAATAAAAGCTGAAGCTTAAGTTTATTCACGCCTCCTGAGTCCTGCATTTGGGGTCCTCTTCCTTGCCTGCCACAGCAGCACATGACACTATACTTCTTTGTGACCAATTTCATCTGCCAGCAACTGCTCAACAACTGGTCAGACTGACCAGTGACTGAGGCCTAACTTGTGACAACTTATCAGGATTCTTTTTTTTTGAAAAGTAACAAATTATTTTCAGGTTTGGAATGACGATCACAAGTAGAGAAGGAAAGGTCAGCCTTTACCGGATCTGTTATCGGGTGTCATAAAGTTGAGAGCTGAGCAGCTACTTTTTATGAGCAACATCCAATTAACACAAAAAGTCAAGAAGAGAAAATAATTCATAAAGAGTCTGGAGAAGTGTAGTTAAATTTTATTTTATGATTTAAAACACGATGGCCATTGAATGGATAATAAACAACACAGCTGATGATATGTGATTTGCCCTCATTTGTTTCCTAAAGGTGTTTCCATAAAAAAAAGAAAAAACCCCAATTATGTCTCACACTTGGGTTGAACATGAATGCTACAACTCAAAGATGATTGTTAGCTCACTGAAAGTTTAATATATGTTTTTATAATCTAAGGAAATTCTAGACAGTCCACTCAAAGATAAACTGTGAAGCAACTACTTTTAGTTTGATGTCAGACAGATCCCATCAAAGTCCAGTTTATCTGTCATTTAGATCAGGTCACGACAGCATGTTTTGAACTCAGTAATGTTTATTACAAAGCATTGCTGGAGGGTGAAATATATGGAGACAAATAGCACAATTATTATGAAGAGGAAAGAAATTCTTCCCTATGCCAACAGTGCAGCAGTGTGAATTACATTTTTCTGGCATTTCACAGTCATCCAGAAAGTGGAATTTAAAACTGTACACGTTTTCTCTCACAATCTGTTCACACCATTTATTGCAAAACAACCCCAGAACATTTCATTACATGTCCTTAAGCTTTGGCAAATTATAATGTGAATTTCTTGCCTCTTGCTCACATGTTTTTGGCCAAATCAGAACTGTATTAATTAAGAAGAAAATAGTAGTTAAAATAATTATTAGCTGAAGTCTTGCACTCAAAAATCAAGGTAAAAACACATGGATCTGCACACTTTCTATGTAGGTCAGTACAATAAAACTGTCTGTAGTGTGGTGGAGGAGCTTTACAGGGACCCGGTGTAACTGACAGACCATGGAATCAATGTAACTGAGCGTCATGTCACATTGCATTTTGTTTGTTTTGCTCTGACCAATTTGTAATATTCTGCTTCTATTGTATGAGCATAAAAATGATCATTTAGATCTCCACTGAAGTGTGCAAAACCCGACTGCTGCTGGTGGATGAAAATGTCACCCATAATAAACATCTACATCTCCGTGTGTTTTCTTTTTTCTTGGCATGTAAAAAAAAAGCTGTGGAGCTATGAAGCAAATGAACATAGTATGAAGAACTGCATTTGGAATAAATTGCGAGTGTGTCAAGGATAATTGCTTAATATAACAAAGTAGGTCATTTAGAGTAACATGGGGGTGTTTTGAAGTGTAATTGATTTGCTAAAACATGAAATACTCAAACGTTATACAATGCAATTCATGAAAGAAGAGGAGATCATGCAGATTGAGAAGATGAACTTTAAAAGGTAATCTGAGGTAAGGGTGACCGAAAAATAATAAATTGGTTCCTTGCCAAAGATACAGTTTAGTATACTCTATTATAGCAGTAGATAGTGTGTCATACAATATCAACCTATCCTACATATTAACTTTATATAGACTTGATTGGATTGACTGGACAGTCATTCCTTATACCTTACCATTTTCAGAAGGATTTTTCTTCTGTTTGTTAACTCTGACCTATGAATCATTCAAGCACAAAAAGCCACTTAACTGAAGGGATGAACCAGTGTTGTGTATCTTTAGGAACTTTGTTGCAAGCAGCCTTTCAAGGGTTTTGAGTTTTTGAGCTTTGTGATTTTGGTTTTGAGATGATTATTGTTCTAGTTTATTTTTCTTGCCTTTTGACATTTTTATTTCAATGGCTTCCGTGTTTTTCTTTGTTTCTCATGTTGTTTGTTCCTTTGTTCTCCAGTCCACCCTTGTCTTGCCTTTGTCTCTGTGTTCATTCTTAGCTCCACTTGTGTGAAGTTAGTTGTGTCTCAGTTGTTTGCTTACTTTCCTGTCCTGTTGTCAAGTTCATGGGTCTTAGTCTTGGTTTCTGTGTTTGCCACTTCCTGTTTTATTTTGATGTGCTTTTGGTGTTTGTGCCGTGTTTGTTTCCTGTGTTTCTCTCCCAGCTGTTTCCTATTGTCTCGTTAAACCTTGTGCATATGTGTGTGTTTTTCTGCCGTGTTTGCCTGAAGATTGTTAGTTTTGTTTGGATCAAGTCCTCCTGTTCTGCTCGCTGGAGTTTCTGTATTTTGGAAAAAGACGCTTCATTAAAAACATTTAAGATTAATGTCTGTCTACTGCATCCTGCATTTTAGGTCCAAACGCTGCCTGCCACATTTCTCAGCCTTTACAATCAAAAACAAAAAGAATAAAGTTGTAAATAAGCTGACCATTCCTAGTTCTCAAACTATCAGAAACAAAACTGATTTGAGAAGTGCAGAGTTTTCCAGGGCTGATGACTAGCAAATAGGCAAGTAAGTAATAGTTATTTATATACTGTAGTGCTTTTCAAAGGCACAAAGTGCTTTACAAATATTCAGTACAGAACAGACTGAAAACTTTCATTAAAGGCAATACAAAAATAAATTAAATTAAAATTAAATGAAAGAACAGAGAATGAAGGGTAATAAAAAACCATAAAAGCTTCAGAATTATTAGAAAAAGACAGAAAATCAGTACAAGAATTAAAAATCCATAATGCATAACAGCAGATCTGGTGCAAAGATACCCACGCCCATTTACTGTATGCATTACACAGATGCATGTAGACAGACTTGTTTTTAACAGGCTTTTAAACTAGATCCATAGACTCTGCAAACCTTAGGGCTGACTCAAAAGACAGAGGTAGAAGTGAGTAGAAATGATACCATAAAACCTCACTGTGACAATATAAATAAGAAAAATAAAAGTACAGGAAAGTACAGACAAATGCAGAGGAAAGAATATAAAAAGACCAACAGAATGCTGGATGTGTGAGGGACCAATTGGTTTGCAGCACTATTTCCATCCGATTTACCTTTCCTACATCTTCCCTTCCTGTATTCTGATCTCCCTTCATGAAGCATGGTTAATTGATTTCATTGGCACTACACAAGCTAATATTCAATCACCGCCAGCTCCTGACCTTTCGAGTGTGAAACACTTAGCTCTGCTAATTCTGTCAGCATCCAAGCAGTGTTGTATTCAGAGGCCTGCTAGTCCTCAGCCACCAGGCAGTAATGGGTTATCTGCATCGCCTGCTAAATGAGGTATAAAATGAAATGGAATGTGGTTTGTTTTCTAAATTTTATGAGTAAACAGCAGCTGTGCTTGCTTAGCTTATCTTGGTTTGTGTGATCATTGTCATAACCATGTTGAAAGGTAAGTAACGTTTTATTTTAGGGTTGAAGAAAGTAATGTACAGTTCTTTTGGTCTGATATTTTTAGAGATTTTTATTACTGCTATATATATATATATATATATATATATATATATGTGTATATATATATATATATGTATATACTGTATATAGTCAGTCCACCCTGCATACTTACATATTGATTTTTCCCCAACATAAAAGTCATGTGGTATTTGATAAGCTTCATCATTTCTAAAGAAATGGAACATTTTTCCCCTCACCATTACAGCAATCAATATGGACAGCTGTACCAAGGCTGGGGTGTAAAATTGCTGTTATCGAAAAACCATAACTTGGCAAGCTCCAATGTATTTGTGATTTCTTTAATGCTTGTGTTAGATGGGGAATGACTGTGGTCAGTACCTAGAAATGTGTTTTTTTTTCCTTTTCTATGTCAAATGCTGACTGGAAAAGAAAATGAGAAACACCTTCTGTGCTTTCAGAGGTGAGATTTCCAAGGTGAGTGAAAACTTCCAACAAATTGCAAATGTGGCCTGGTGACATGTTGAAAAGAAACAATTAGGCTATGCTTTTCTCCTGAAATGTAACCCTGGTGGACTGTAAATCTTAACTTAGTTGCTGCAAAATACATGACATTTCTTTCAACAAAACAACCGATACTGAACATGAGTTTTTTTTTTCTTTGTAAATTTTTCAATCTTAAAAACACTGTGGTATAACATGAATGGTACATGGTTCAGGGTCACAGTAGATGTGGAAATGTCACTTTTGTGTTTTTTTGAGCTTTATATGTGCCATTACATCCTCAGAATGGATTACTTCAATCTAAACTTTTCATACTTATTCATCTTTTAGTTGAAGTCTTACTAAATAAAAGCTAAGAAAGATATATGGCAAGATTCTTGACTATCAAGAAGATATATCTTCTTGGCTTTTTTAGTTTTATAAATATATTTAATACTAATAAAGATGTAGGACTGTGTTTCCGAGCTTAATACAAGTTGATATGTGGTCATCAGGTTTCAGAGATATGTGGTCCTCACTGGACAGTTACACTACAAACATATGAGCTTACAGAATATGATACATCACTGAAAATTTAACACAATATGAAGTATTTAAAATTAACTTAACCTTAAAAATCAGCACAAATAATATTGATCCACTGATGGTGAATATTTTTCTGCAGAATAACTATTTTTATTTTTGATATGTTGTGTTCAATGTGCCAACAATAAAGTTTTATGTATAATGAGGTGTTTATGTGGTTTTGCTACTTTTACTTATGGCTTCTCTGGATCTCATCATTGCCAGCTAATATGTTCCAAATTGTCTTGTTAAACAGTGGCGGAAGATTTTGTGTGTGTGTGTAGAATAGAATAGAATGCCTTTGTCATTATACAGGATGTACAATGAGATTGTGTGTGTGTGTGTGTGTGTGTGTGTGTGTGTGTGTGTGCGTGTGTATATGAACACTTACCCATTCATATGAATGGGTAAGTGTGTCCAAACTTTTGACTGGTACTGTATGTACTACTCATCAAAAATAGACTCATTTTATTATTGGGCGATTTAATCAAATGTACCTACCAAGAGTGTGAGTTTCATTGAAAATCTATTTGTTTGCTTCCAATATTTTCTGTTTCTCTGTCAAACTGTATACTGACAGTGACAGTTCAAAACAGTGTCTCAAAATAGTGTCAGCCCTTCATCAAAAGGATGAAAAATGAAGGCTGACATCTTAGAGAATATTCAAAACTTGACCAAAGAGAACATACTCTGTCAACTCTATACACTGAGTGCTATCAGATATTTTAGCTACAAAAGAAAAGTTATTGTTAGAGTTTGTTGCACTGCTTTTGTGTGCTGTGTGCCCTTAAGTATAAACCACACAACCCAGAATTATCTTATTTTTGTCCTTCCATTTACCAAGTGCTGTCACTGAGGAAGAAAGCATAATTCGACTGGGACAAACAGTTTAGGCCTCTCCAGGCAATCACCTGCTTCCCAGCACCTATTATCCCCAAGAGGAACCTGCAGAGCTCCTCTAAATGTCTCCCAGCAGCATTGCTCTCCAACTGGCTCCCATATTTCTGCTCCACTGGACGGTAAAATAAAATCCTGCCAGCTGTACGCGCACACACACACACACACACACACACACACACACACACACACACACACACACACACACACACACACACACAC
>JAVDPK010002162.1:44215-58437 GCA_034780415.1 Cichlasoma orientale
ACACACACACACACACACACACACACACACACACACACACACACACACACACACACACACACACACACACAGATATACAGCACTAAGTGCAGCACAAGAAGGATTTACAATTAAAGGTACAGTGACTCTTCTCACTGAATGCAAAACTCACCTCTTGAGTGATCTATTGCCTCCAGGTGTGAAAGAACCAGTCAATCATCATGGCAGACCATGCTAAAAATATATTACAATTGGCTGATCATATATATAATTTTTTTTTACCTGGGCTATGAAATAGGCATTTTAGTTACCCATAAACATGAATGAATGTTTATATGTGAACAGTGACAGGTGGCTTTGTCAGTCATTCTTGGTAGCTGATTATGCCATCTGTGATCATACAGAGAACACTACATGAAGCTAAGAAAGCCTTTTTAAAAAATTATTTACTTTAAAAAAATCACAGTGGGTGAGTGATGCTGCGATTAAATAATATACTGTATATTCCACCACAGTGTCCACTGGGCATTAAAACAATGGGTTTTCTGTCATAACTATGTACCATTGATCTAAAGAAAGGGTCCTATTATTAGAAACTTGTTTGGAACACTGGTCACTATCACAAGAGCCATATTGGTATTGATTTTTCTCTGGCACACTGGGTGACTCCAAAGTGGTCTACCTAACAGTACACAGCATTCACTCACCACAGGCTTTACTCAGGCAAGGCTTGGAGCGTGCAAACAGGGTTGCAAGAGCAAGTAAGTGTGGCCAATTAATAGGATTGCATCTCTGGCCACCAATACTGTTTGCGTGACGAACATCAGGAGGTGCTATCAGGTGGTGGAAACAGCAGAAAGTTTATATCAGTGGGCTGAAATGAGAACTCTTGTTAGAGGGAAGTGTAAAATGCAAAAGTAAAATGAAGTTATCATTTTCCACATGTGAAAAGTGACACTTTTATTTCTATAAGAACTGAAAGAAAAGCAATGATCTGTTAAAAAGGGAGAAGGCCCCGCATATCACCTCTATACAACATATGAATTTTCATGTATGTTGGAGATGAATATTTATTTATTTATTGAGGCTGATTAAAATCCAAAAAAAGTACATTACAAAGGCAAAGCACAAACTCTGAAAAAGCACTGAGGACCAGTAAGGAAACAAAATGAATGAAAGGTAGACAGTGCTATTTACACACAAAAGGGTAATCAGGGAATTGTACACAGGTGAGTAATGAGACACCACTAAACCTGATTAAGACAATGGGACAGGAGAGGACGTAAAACTAAATGCAAGACATGAGAAATGGATAACTGCCAGAATGGGAACTATGTGTCAAACACCAGTGATAATTTAGTACCTAAACAGGGATCCAAAAACCTCCAACAAGCAAAATATGCAATCAAATTTTTCCTGCTAAAGGCGGAAACAAACTTTTACACCCCCTTTGGGCAAAAATACACTGTTGAGTACAACCGGGCTATGAAAATAAGTAAGATGCTTAAAGCTGGTGATGTGGGACCCAAACTTAAACAAGTGACTTGCTAGCTGCACTCCATATGACAGGATGGAAATGCAGTTACATGGTGGAAAAGCAGGGCTTAAACCAGCTGGCCAAAAATCCTGACCCAAGACGCAACGTCTCAAATTTTCCAGTTTCAGTTTTATTATGTGACCGTATTGTGCAGGCTCCTGAAGCGTTACAAGGTCAAGTTTAGTTATTGTTGAACTAAAGTGTTAAATATACTTAAAATTTCCAGGGAAAACACTACCTAGACTACATTTGTGCTAACATTTGCCTTATGCTGTGTCACTACTATTGCACAAAAATGCTGCTGCTGGCTTCTTGTATGAGAGTCGCACCAGGCAGTCTGTCATTGGTGATAGCAGTTCATTGGAAAAGAAGGATGGAAATCCCCTTCATTTCATTTGCACTAGTAAATGCTGCTGCCTGCAAGCTGCAGTTACCAGTAAAATGCCATTTAATATTTTTTCTATATCATCATAAATATCATTATTGCAAATTTCTGTGAAATATCGTGATATATCGGCTATATTTCTATATCTACAGTATAGCACTGGGGAGCACTTGCATGTGCTGCTTACATGTGCTCAATCGAAACAAAGAATGACAGGGAGAAGATGCATATAGTACAAAAAAAATTACATTGTACAGGTAGAGTACAGTGGTCAGCACAATATAAATTTTGAGACATTTACTCAACCTGTCGGCAAGTGCAGCACATGCTGGGGAGCATAAGAATAAAGGAACAATGAAAAAACAATAGAACCCATAAAAAAGAAAATGAATGAAAACATAGACCCATGTCCAACACCTATGGCTTCATATTTGCATTAATCTCTGAAGGTTTGGTGCATCTTTAAAAATTCAGTTGATTGTTTGATGTTGCTGTATTGGGTTTCAACACAAATCTGACTTCAGAATCCAGCTGCTATTAAACCTAAATGAAAAAAGGAAACCACTTACGGTGAGAGATTTGTTTTTATAATTTGATTACTTACTTTTCTTGTTCTCAAATTTTTTTTTTTCATCAGCTGCGACTGTACATGTTGCATCCCTCTGTTTGCAAGCGGAATGTTTTCCACATCTCTCTTCCCCCTGGAGTATAAGCCTCATCCTCTTAAATCATCGTCGGTTAGTAGCTCTTCATCCGGAACTTGTGCTTTGCTTGTAGTTGTAGCCTTTAACTAAATCAAAGCACTCTCTCTTTGTTTTCTCTTGAGTAGCACATAAATTCATGAAGGAGATAAAGGCCAAAAGCCCCACTAGCTACGCTGCTTTGTTTGAGTGGTAGTGACATGCTTTGCAGTGTGTTTACCAATACTGCTTCAAATCTTTGCTGAGGGGCTCCCATTGTGGTATGAATGCATTTCAGTGCGAATGCACATGAATAGGTCCATGTTTTGAACAGAATAACAAAAGGTTGGAAACTTGAAGTCAGTGATTTTTGCAAACTCTTTTTCTTTTTAGTTTTTCCTCGAGTGTAAAACAAAATCTTATATTTTTCCCGTTCAAAATATCTCATATGTTGTCTCACATAAAGCAAATATTAAGGACTTATCCTCGCTCAGTAATCTCCTCCTGCAAAGATTTCAAGCTATCTGCCATTCAGTTGCAGAATCATTATGTAACAGGTCAAATAGTGGGTTTAAAAATGTGCATTATTTAAAATGTAAAATTCAGAGGCTTTGTACTGTACAGTGTATGAGTATTTTGTCTTACATAACCTGCAACTATGTCTGCTTTCATACAGATGAAAATCATTGCATAATGTGAAACTTGAGACATATACAGGACGGGTTTGAATAAAAATGATTTGTCTATTTGAAAACTTTCAGAAGAGTGCATTTTCTAACACAAATAATTATTGTTTTATATTAAAAGTCATATTAATATGATGAGACACTAATCTATAACATAACATCAACTAAGCTTTTTTGATATCTACTCTATACAACACTGTCTTAATTTGTCCTTCGATGTAAGCACATCTATTTCAAGTCACACCACTTTCAGTTCCTAGTAGCCTCTCTTTCAGGGGCTACCTCCATGTGACCACCCACTCAGGAAGATTGCCAAAGGATAGTTCTGTAATTGTGTCAGCATAGTGCACCTTGGTTTTGATGGACTAAAAAGCCATACTTTCTATGAGACTGATAGAGGCTTAATTAGAAACATAATGAATCTGCAGCACATCTGACAAGCCTAATTAGGCCTGACTAAAAAGCAGGGATAATTAGGTTTCCAGTTCGGGGCTTCAGAACATCGACCCAGACCCTCTTCCTGACCCTCGGTGCAGGTCCCTGGGTCCCTCAGCTACTTACTCCAACCAGACAAGATGGACAGTCAGCATACTCTTACAGGAAGCAGAGAACTGTCTCACCATGTTGACTGATTCAATTGGTACTCACCCTGTGTATCTGTTGTGAGCTTTGTGATCCATGGAAACTCTTCTGATGCCCTTTATAATCCTATTAAATCCTATTGTCTCCAGCTTATAGCTCACTCGCTGAGGGAAAGGAACAAAAGAACTATGAGTCTGCTGGAGCAGAGCAGACTTTTGTGGTTCAGGTCTTTTTGCCAAAGCGACTTTAAGGTTATCAATCATGCTGTGTGACTTGGGCTTTTTTTTGTGTGTGGTTTTGAAATACAAAACAATAATATGCAGAACACAGTTCTAGTTCAAACTGAACAAGAAGCTTATGTAGTGAATCCATATGCTTCATAAAAACATTTATTTTTGTTGCTCAATATTATTGATTAGAATGCCAGTTTAATTGTTTCTCAGACAGGTGTCAATATCGCTAGGATTATGTTTTGCTAATAGACAAGCCAGCATCAATAGCAATGTAACCATACAGTTAATTTGGTTGGGATTGCCTAATTTAGAGTAGTGACACAGACTCTCTGCTACACACACTTCACTATGGTTTCATAAAAAGAAATTTAAGAAAGTGAAGTTGGGAATATTGTGGCTAAAAAGAAGTAAGAGGAGCTGCAGTAAAAATTACTGCATGATGGTGGCCTACTGTGCATGCCAAGGGGGTGGAGGGGGTTTTGACATCTAGACAGCTTGAAGCCATGCTTAAAATAATGATTTGTTGCTATCTAGGGTACTTCAGTTAGGTAAGACAGGCGGACTTTACCTTTTTTTTATATATCCACATTCAGTCATACAAGTAGAGGAGAGGATTGCAGTGTAAATTGGCTGCAGACTAGGTCTAAAAGTTCTTGGACAAAGAGAATTTTTGTAGTTTTGCCTCTGTACACAACCACAGTGGATTTTAAAATCAGACAATCAAAATAGAATTGATGTACAGACGTTCAGCTTTAATCTAAGGGGGTTTTTACAAAGATTTTGCATTAACCGTTAAGGAATTACAGATTTTTTATTTTACACACTCTATTTTCAGAGGCTTGAAAGTAATTGGACAAATTAGCATAATTTTAACTATTACAATTGTTTTTAATTCTTTGATTAAAAAAGCAAAACAAAACTTTGCAGTCAACAACTGCAATCTAGAACCCATGGACATCACCAAAAGCTACGTTTCCTTCTTTGAGATGCTCTGTTAGACCTTTACTGCAGCCGCCTTCAGTTGCTGCTTGTTTGTGGATCTTGTGGCAATCAGTTTTGCTGGTTAATAACTAAAAAGCACACTCTTTTGGGTTGAGATCAGGTGACTGACTTGGCCATTGAAGAATATCCCATTTCCATTGGGATGGCTGTGGCTCAGTAGGTAGAGCAGGTCATCTACTAGTCGGGAGGTTTGTGGCACGACCCCTGGCTGCTCCATTCTGCATGCCAAAGTATCCTTAGGCAAGATACTGAACCTCAAATTGCACCTGATGTGTTAATCGGAGTGTGATTGTGTGTTTGAATGTTAGAAAGTGCTTGTGTGAATGTGTGTGTGTGTGTGTGAATGGATGAATGAGACATGCTGTATAAATCACTTTGAGTGCTCATGTAGAGTAGAAAAGTGCTAAATAAGAGCCAGTCCATTTACCATTCTTTGCCTTGAGAAACTCTAGGTGGCTTTTGCAGTATGGGCCATTATCCATTTGCATTGTCTGATTAGTTTAGCAGCATTTGGCTGAATCTGAGCAGAGAGTGTAACCCTTAACAATTTATAATTCATCCTGCTACTTCTATCAGCAGTCACATCATCAATAAACACCAGTGGCTTGGTTCCACTGGCAGCAATAAATGCCGATGCCATTAACATTCAGTTTAATTCAGTTCAGTTCTGAAGCACACCACATTATTTGTCAAGCATGGCGAAGACAGTGTTTGAATTGAAAAAGATTGCCTCCACCATGGTGACAGATGGTGTGGTATACTTTGGATCATGAGCTGTTCCCTTGTTTCTCCATACTTTTCTCTTCCTGTCATTCTAGTACAAGTTAATCTTGGTTTCATCTGTCCAAAGTTTTTTTTTACCCCCCAAAACTGTGCAGGCTCTTATATATATTTTCTGGTAAAATCTAATCTTGCCTTCTTGAGCGTAACCAGTGGTTTGAACCTTCTTGTAAACGCTTTGCATTTACATTGATGAAGGTGTCTCTGACAATGACACACGTACCTCCTCAAGAGTTTTCTCGACTTAGTTAGATGTTCTGAAGTTGTTTTTCTTGACCATGAAAGTAATTCTGTCATCAAACACTTTAGTTGTCTTGGGGTCTTTCAGGCATTTTGGTGTTGCTGAGCTGGCCTGTGCATTGATTCTCTTTAAGAAAGTGCCAGATAGTTGATTTGACCACTTCTAAACTTTTTGCTATGAGAAGTTTACTTTGGTTTTTCAACCTAATGATGGCCTCCTTAACTTGCATACTTAATCATTGGACTTCACAGTTAAAATTTCATTGAAAAGCTTTATAATACAAATTCAACACTTTGAATCATCTTCAGATATAATGTCTGATTCATTTATCATGAAATGGCAAGGGAAGAGGCCTCACCTGGCTCTTGAACTTCTTGTTAGTCAATTGTTCGATTATTTTTCAGCCTCTGAAAAAGTGGGACTGCACACGAAAGTGTCTGCAATTCCTGTAAATGAATGCAAAAAGGTAAAAGTCTCCACTTCAATCACACATTGATTGTTTGATTTAAAATCCATTGCGGTGGTGTACAGAGGCAGAACTACAAACATTTTAACTGTAGTGTTTTATATATTGAAATAAATGTAGATTACATTTTTATTGTAATTATGAATAAGACCTGGTTTATACTTGATTGCCAGTGTACATGTGCGCAGCTGCAGCCACCATGGAAATCAATAACTCTTTATAAAACAAGACATCTGACTGGCAGAGAGTCTTTTTACATTTCAATTTTTTTTTTTGCTCTGTTGAAATAAAGTATTTCTTATCCTTATTCTTATGAGTACTTGCTCTTAATATAATTTTCCAAGTCAGGTTTAGTCCGTCTTGAGGAGAATTAACCATGATTTACAGTCACAACAAACTTGAAGACACAATGACGAGATTTACATCACTCGGACCCAAATGGACCCCTGCGTATTTGGAGATGTGAAAACTGTAACGCACTGTGTAACCATTTGGGCAGTCGGAGTAAACAGGGCCATCCACAAACAAGTGTTTCTGGACCTTCCCAACAATGCAAATGTTTAACAAATACTGTGCATTTTTATCTGGCATTCGGGCTGAAATGTAATTACAGCAAAAGAGATGGAGAACTCACAAAGTGACAATGGCAAGTGAGGCTGTGAAAAAGTATAGACTTGACAGTCTAAAAAACAACAAAGGGAGCCAGACAGACACAGCTGAAAAGGAGAGATGTCCAGGCACACTGGGGAACAAAGAGACAGATAGTACTTACAGTGTGGGGAGGATGATAGCAGCGTCAACAATAGAAGTCAGATAATCACAGCTGCCTAGGTGACAGCACGGCATGATTAACACTAATGACCCTACACTTTATGAGCCTCTACAAAGACAATTAGTCCTCCCACTCTTCTTCTCCTCTACTCTCTCGGGCAGCGAACATGAATTTAACCCACACCTCCCCCTCCTTTATTCCATCCCACTCCAATTTTTTATTTTTTTATTTTTTTGTATGCATATTCCATCTTTCAGCCTCTTACAGTATCACTTGACTTTCCTCTATATGCAGTGGGTGAGAATTTGCAGTGGAGAAGCTTCATACAGACATCTTCATCTGTATCTCCAGATGCCATCCTTGTTATGTTCAAAGCACTGGATATCCATAAAAAAGAAAACAGCAAACAAACAAAAAATACTTCTATTGTTCTATCTTTTTCTGTCACATCTCAGAGGATTTTAGCAGATAATTCATGGACTACAACACGTGATAGATGATCCAATAAGGTGACACCTGCTAAACTGTGATTGATCATATGGTGACTGATTGATGACTCGAGAGAAAATGATTACCAGTCTAACCGACACTACCTACAATGGCCCCGCTGGATATAACAACAATTTCTTTAGAGTCAACAGTATGAAACAAAATGCAGCGGTTCAACAGCTGCTGCTGGAAGATGAAGATGAAAAATAAATTTGCTGTAGTGTTGCTGAATGTCTTCACTTGAATTTAATTTTGCAATGGTGCCCAAAATAATTAAAGATGTGAAATTTTTACAGCAACTCATGTGATGACATAAAAGCAACAGCAGCAGCGCGAATTTCCTTTTCACATTATAAATCACTTAATATGCGTAATTAGTGATGAGAGACACACAAAAGTGATAACAGCTACTTTTCTCAGCCTTTTAATATTTGCATAAACATTTAAAAAGCTGTTTGTAACAACATAATGTTATTGTAGGGGTATGAACAGCTACATCCTGCGAAGAGAGGGCTGCTAACAAAGGCAGCCAAAGCTCATTGTAGATTTGCGGGTTAGAGCAGCACAATAGGCCTTAATAATTAATTTCCATTCAAACATGTAGTTACCAGTATGGCAGAAAAAAATACTTTCTATGTGCGTAATCTAATGCAGAGCCAAGTGATGTGACATGGCCACCATGTGTTAAATTTTAGCGTTTTGTGGTTTCAACAGGTGATCGAGACATCATTCCTGGCTTTCAAATAGTTGCAATTCTTTTATTCACTTTCCTTAAGGAACCTCTCCCAGTGTTTATGTAGCATGATAAATGTCACCAGTCACAATTAGTATGTTTATTTTAGTATTTATAGTAATTGCGGTGGTGATCATTTAGGGTTGTGTTGGTAATGCACAGTACTGTACAACATTTCAAGGTATGCCTAATATTATGTGAATGGGGTTTACAGCCTGTGTATGACTGCCTCTAAGCGCAATTATATTTTCCTTCTTCATAGCCAGAGAGTATGGCAGTCCTGTAACCAACAACTCCCCAGTGTTCACAGGCTCTCTGGCACTCAGAGCTAATCCCCATGTCAGGCCCACATGCCAATAGATCTGTGGCACATGGAGGTTCCAATAATGACTTGCAGCCAAACCCACAGTGCCAGACCTGGGCTTCTAACACCATGTAATTAGCAGGCTATTGACTCTCTCAGACAACTAGTCTGTGCAAGTTGAAGAATTGCTCCAATTTATCTTTCGCTCTCAAGACTGTATGGTAGTTGGGGACATGACAAGTGTGCATTTGGTGCAGAGAGTAGCTTATAGTGTGTTTATTCCTGTTGTGAAACTGTGTAGAATATTTTGGTTTCAGTGCAATGGAAGAGAGCAGGTAGGCAGACATGACAGACATAATGATTTCCCAGAGGCAAATAATTTATTTACTGTGCTCTCCATTACAAGTTACAAAACCGATTACCAGAACTTGGAATATCTGTTTGCACTGCCTTTGAAGTCCAGGCATTGCTTTGCCAAACATATTGCAATTTTTATGAAGTCCATCCATCCATTTTCTTTCGCTTATCCAGTTCAGGTCTGTGGGGAAGTTGGAGCCTGTTCCAGATGTCATAGGGCAAAAGGCGGGGAATACCTGAACAGGTTGTGAGTCTATCACGGGGCTAACACAGAAAGACAGACAACAATTCACACCTATGATCAGAATACAAATGCCAATTAACCTAACCCACGTATGTGTCTTGATTGTGGGAGGAAGCTGGAGAATGCTGACAGAACCCACACAAGCACAGGGAGAATATGCAAACTACACACAGCTGGCTTGTGGATTTGAACCCAGGAGTTTCTTCCTGTGAGGCAGCAGTGCTAAAGAATGCACCACCATGCTGCCCTATTTATAAAAATCATAAAAAAAGCAAATTTAAAGGAGCTATTTAATATTTCCAAAGTCTTCTATTTAGATGCTTTTAGTTCCATTGCTGTCTTGGCACTTGCCATAAATGTCTGTACTGAATATGGTCAGTATCTCTCTGATTGGTTCACGCTGGTAGCAGCAGATTCCATGTCTCTGCAGTCTCACATAAGCAGGATATTTATTAGAAGGTTATATTTCATTGAATTGTGCAGTTTGGTCTTGATTAGATTCATCTGGCAGTGCAAGACATAAAAGAGCAAATAATCCAAGTTGTAGCATACTTGTGATTTTTCACTTCAGTTCTGTTTTTTGCCGTCTTCTGTACTTTGAACGCAGAGTACCGTCAGTGAACTCAAGGTCCCGTGTGATTGGAGTGGCTACATGCTGTCACACATTTCATATGCTTCAAAAATATAAGAAGAGACTGTATTCTCTGCAACAATGTTTAACGTTGTTGCTGCTGCTGGTCCAGGGAGATGTGCATTCCTCAACTCCATTTGGAACTGGATTCTATAATCAAGCATGAAGAGAAGCAGATGTTTGGGTTTTTTGGTTTTAGTGTGTGATCTCTGACTGTTAGGAGTTATCTGTGACCATGATTTGTGTGGCTCTTTGTACTGCTCTGACAGAATGTAGAGCATTGAAGATGAAAAAGCTGGAAAGGTTGGTTTTTTTGCCAGCTTAAATAGCTTGTTTACTCAGTTTGCTTCTTGTGTGATGGGGTGTAGGAGATGTAACTATTGTTTGGTTATTGGAGTCTGTGTATATGTGAAACAAAACCCCACAGTCATCGCTGTATTTTGCCAACTGGAATTGCAGTCTGAAGGTAGCCACCTCGTATCCAAAATTTGGAGGATGCATCATAGAGCTGCTTGTAGCTCTACAGTGTGAAATTTGTAAACCATGCATACATTTGCAAAATGATATGCATGATAACTGAAACTGGATGACTCATGTGGCACATATATTTCACAATTGCAAGGTTAAGCTGCGTCCACGCAGGAAATGACTCACTCGTTTGAGGTTGGTGATTGGATGGTGGCTGACGGTTGGTTGCTAGTGGACGTTCCAGGCTCCAGTCTCTTTGGTAACCCTCTAATATATTTGACCCCCTGTCATATGTCAATCAGCAGTATCCTGAACTCTCTTTGGTGGTCATTTCAATCACTTGCATGAGAAAGTTTATTTCAGGATGCGCCCACCTCACGTAGCCAGCAGTTTGTAACTTGTAAAGTGATTTGTGTGTTAAGTAACTGGCATTTCAACTGTCTAAATTACTGATATGTGAAAGAGTACAAACAAAGTGTTGTTGTGCTCAGTTGTAGTTTTACATTACTACAGTAAAACATTACTATATTACTATAGTAAAACTATAAGTACTATAGTAAAGTTGTTTTTCCCAGATCAGTTCTTCATTGATAATTAAAGAATAGGGTTACTGTCATATGTCCTTTAGAGGTTTATGTGACAGGTCTGGGATGATTGTGGTTTAAGAATGCAAAACATTTTGCCCTGTACAGATGAATGATTTCTGTGCATTTTCACTGACAACAAATAAAGTTGAGAATAGTGCACAGCTGCCACCTCAAAAGTTTTTTTGTTTTTTTTTAATCTCAAAGGTAGACAGGCAAGTTCTTGATTCATCCCTAAAATATCACCATCCACCTGTCTACTATTTAGAAATGAATGGAATACTAGCAATCCCCTATATGTAAAAGGGGTGTAATAATATGGTTTGTCACCTCTACCTACATCTCATAAGGAAAAGAACATTGAAATGTCTCAGGGGGTGAAGATTGCCACATGAATTCACAGAACAGGCAGCATGGAGCTAATTAATATTGCTTTACCTTATTGTACCTAAGTTAGCTCTGAAATCCATCTTTGATACGCTTATGTGCAGATTTGTAAGCTCTGTTTGATGGATTTATATTTGATCCTTAAACATGGATTTATACTGTATGCTGCTCTTCTTTGAAAAGAGCCAATACTTCTTCTGTCAGTTAATCACAATGCCCCCAGATTCACATACAAAAAATATACACAACATAATAAAACATATAAAAATGCCTTTGATTGGTGTGAAATGTGTCAGAATCTTCTGCTGGCAGAGAGTCTGTGAGTGTTGGTGCCCCACTGAGAGATCTAATGATCTGCTGCTGCAGTTCCATGAAAAAAAAAAAAAAAGCACATTTACTGGGATGGCCATCAGCCCAATGGAAACGCAATCAGATCAATACTATTACCAAGCATTCTGACCACATCTGTCAGACTGAATTGTCACACAAGGAGCTAATGTCACAGTTGGTTCTGTGATGACAGAGTGTGGAAGCAGAACTAAAATATTCCTTTCCTTTCAAATTCATCCTCACATGTTTACAACTGCAGCTGTAACAATAATATATATGGGCATCAACTCAGTCACATCTGCAGTGAAGACATGAATGCACTTGATGATCTGTAGGATTGCATTTCCATTTCTATTTCCACTGGTGTTCTCAGTGTGGGTCTGTGTGAACTTTGTGCATATACGCAGGGCATGACACCACCACTGTGATGGCACATCCTCAGAATACTAAATATTTCATCCCTTATATAACTTGAATTGTCCGCCCCAGTCTCTAGACTCAGTTCAAAGAGATCTCTGCAGGTTGGAGGTCATCATCTTGTGATGTGTACTAAGAGTTCAAACTCAACACTGCCCTATAATGTTTCTTGGCAATGATACTAGCCAGTTGTGTTTCAGTGAGTCCACTAGCAGCTAATGTAAATATCCATGTCTGTCTAAGCTGATTTTAACTGTAAAAATGTTATCCAAGAAACAGCTACAAATAAATAAATAGATAAAAAATTAGATTACCTTTGATTAAAAGGAGAGAACATTAATTTTTCATAAAGCAGCATGCAGCACTGCATGCCTCTAACTGTGAATGCTTTGTGTAACAGTCATATCAACCAGGTACATGCGGGACTGTGAAACTGTGGCACAAACTGCACATTTTTAGTGCCTGTGTGTTAAATTGAGTGGTTTGGACTAATACAGCACTCTCTTAGCAAACAGGACTCAACCCCAACCCTTAGAATAATTGTCCATTGGTATCTGAGTGATAACAGCTAGATTTGAACCAGCATAACATGTAAAGGTTTTGCATTAGTGTTTGTGAGCCAGGTGTGTGTTTACTACAGCAAGTTATATACCCTCTTACTGTGCATTTATTGCACTTGAATCTGTTAACAAAATGGGAAAGAAGTGAGAACAGTTATTTGTACACTGTAACATATGAGCAATGCCTTGCATTAAAAGAATAAATGTGCTGTTGTATGATAGTGAATAGTGGTACTGAAGGTAGGTGGGTGCTTATACCACAAGCAGTGCTTACCCCATATGCTCATTAGTGTATTTCTATATGTTTCAAATATATTCTGAATGAATCAGACTTGTTTAGGAGGGAGGAGGCACCTGTCATTGTGGGGTCCACTTTTAAAAGGTTATTTTACCTTAAAATCTAATTTACTTTCTTCTGGCCACTAGGGCTATTTATTCATCTGGATTATTTTGTTGTGAGGTTCCTAGATTTGGAAATATTGACTGTAAGTGCCATCTGGTTCAATTATGCTCAAGAGAAGGCAAACATTTCAATAGCTGACAGCTTCAAAACATTCTAGATGGATAAATAGTACTGCAGGACAGAAGGAAAATATGTGTGTGATTTTTTTGGGGGGGCGGGGTTAAGTTCACAGTTCCCACCTTTATTGTTGCACCTTTGCACCTAAGAAACACGGGCTGCCTGTGATGGGTGTTGTTCACAGATTAATAGATGAACAGCTTGCCTTTACACACACAGGTGCACTGGCACCAGTGCAAATATTTAGTATATGACACAGTGCGGTTTTGTTATTTTGTAAATATGCAGTAAAATATGGTGAATACTACTCTTGTTGATTCTTGTTGAGTGCACACAGCCTGATGGAAGCTTGCCCACTCAGCCTTGTTTGTGTCTGGTAGCCACAGAGTTTACTGTTTGGCAGCAGGGGATGATCATTCATCCTGACCACAACAACCCACACCCAAGTCAAGCCCACAGCCCACAGCCTTTATGCAACATTCGTCTATATATTACAATTTCTTATGAAACATAATATTGGAATTTTGTGCCACTTTTCTCTCTGATAATGAGGAAAAAATTTATATTCCTCCATTCTTCCCGACAGGGATAATCACCCCCCAAACCCACACATCTTTTTTGAAACACAATGGAAACTAGAAAGCTGGAATAAATGAACTGAGCTTTCCAGCTGGTATGAAATTTGATGCACTTAAGTGACAGAACACCTAAATTAATTTCTCCTCATATTTCGAAACTGTGGGTAGAATGAAAGGTAAATGACCACTGACAAAAGGGTTGGATTTCTTTCTTTCTTTCTTTCTTTCTTTCTTTCTTTCTTTCTTTCTTTCTTTCTTTCTTTCTTTCTTTCTTTCT
>JAVDPK010002162.1:58537-69042 GCA_034780415.1 Cichlasoma orientale
TTTCTTTCTTTCTTTCTTTCTTTCTTTCTTTCTTTTTCTTTCTTTCTTTCTTTCTGCTTATAAAAGAACATTGAAGTAGTTGGTTGCAGGGAGGTGCTACATAATCCTGCAAAGTAAATACCTAAGCAAAACCAGGTGTGGCTGTGTGGTTAAAAACAGACATATCTATATAATTAGCCAAAATAATAGATAATAATAGATGCAGCTGGCCTGTGTCGCAGACATGAACATCAACATGTTAAACTGACTTTGTATTTGTGTGCGGCCAATGAGAAGTCCCACATGGCTAGACTGCTAAGTGGAACAGAAGAGTTAATGGGATATTTATCAAGTGAGGACACTCAGCCAAAGACAAGGAGAAATAAACAAGCTTGTCTGACCGGGGCCTCCTTGGCTATTATGATAAACAAGCACATTATTTGAAAGTCTAATGACCACTAGATGAAAAGTATTACGCTGTACCCTTCAAGAGCTTCAGTGGTGCAGTTACTGCTTTATAATGAAAATGACCGAGTGCTGAGTGTAGAGCTGTAGCACAGCGATAGTGAAGATTTAAAATAATGCACAGATGCTGACTAGAAAAGCATTATTTACAATCATTCATAGACTGCTGTGCTTAGTCAAGCACTTTACGCTCACTGGGAAAACCTGGACAGTGATGTGAAAGTCAGTGACGTGCAGTCAGGGGAGGCGGGTGAGGCAGTGCCTCCCCTGTCATCATGTTAAGTAAGATACTAACAATGATAAGAGAAAATACGTTTGACCACTTGACTGTTCTATAAAACAGTTTTATAAAACTGTTTTCTGAATTGTTTCAACACTTTAATGGCCAAAAATCGCGGAATTTATTCATCGCCTCTTCAAACGCATGGAAGAAATGCAGGGCGAGCCAGTGCAGTGCTGTGGCTCACCTCTGGTGGCGCTGTGTCACATACAATAAATGAAGCAGGCAGTTGGCGCATGCCCATTGCTGTCTCTCTTTATATTGCCAATATACATGTTTGATTACACATGTGCTACACATGCTGATGTTCCACAGTCTGTCTAATATATTGAATGAATGTGTGTGACATGTTTATATTTTGTGATCGGTCATAAATGCACGGTGAAAATACACAGGGTGAGGCAGAAAGTACCGTGCCGCAGCGATGGGGGGGAGGGCAGTGCTGCAACAGTGCTGCCCCCTATCGGTGCAACAGAGTAATGGAGATATTTGTGGAGAAGGATAGGCACATGGACTTCATCTTCAAATAAAGGTAAGATAATAATTTTTTTTAAAAATTTATTTAAAAAGAGAGACCCCCCCCCCCAAAAAAATAGTTTGACTTTACATTAAATATTTTGTTTTTCTTGCCAGCCATCATTGCTGAACAGTATGGAGTTGATTAAAGCATGATTAATCATTAGTGTAATTAAAATTGAAATATAAGCTTCTATTTTGGGTTCAAATACAGTACGAATCAGTGCCTCACAAACCTCACCGCACGTCACTGGTGAAAGTGACACATTTAAAGAGAAATACTACGCTTTTATATAAAATACTTTATTCTGAGAACGTTCAAGATGTTGTAGATTCAAAGAATGTTATAGGTTTCACTTATTTATTGTGCTATTTTCCATCACCTGCATTAATGGTTTGCCCAATATTGATCAGCACACAAAAAGCACTATAAGAATAATTGCTATATTTTGTATCAGTTCCCTCTCTGCATCTGCCTAATTTCCTTTGACTGCAGCCATTCAAAAAACAAGCAAAAAAAACAAACAAAACACTAATATATATGCGTTAGGAGATGAATTTAGGAAAAATAGATAAATCAAATAAACTTTTTCTGGTGATGTGGAGTACAGTGAACTCAAGAAACCAGTTTGAGATGATCTGAGCTTTGTGATATGGTGCAGCTGGTTCCTGCTAACCTGCTGGAAGCAGCAATCAGATGATGGGTACTCAGGTAAGCTGTGTTGTTTAAAAAAATGCTCACTTGGTACTGAAGAGCCCAAAGTGTGCCAATAAATATACCTCACACATTACACCACCAACAATAACTCGAATCATTCATACAAGGTAGATTGACTCCAAGCTTTCATGTTGTTTGTGCCTGTGGCAGCAGAAATTGAGACTAATCAAAGCAGGCAACCCTTTTCCAATCTCCTACTGTCTAGTGTTAGCTAGCCTGTGTCAACTGTAGCCTCAGTTTCACATTCTTAGCTGACAGGAGTGGGACCCGGTATAGTCTTCTGCTGCTGTAGGTTTGACGTGCTGTGTTTTCAGACATGCTCTTCTACTGTAATTACTTGAGTTACTGTTGCCCTCCTATCAGCTCAAAGCAGTCTAGTTATTCTCCTCTGACCTCTGACATCAATGAGCCATTTTATGCCAGAGAACTGTTGTTCTCTAGAGAAAATTGGAGAAAATGCCTTATGAATTACATCTCTTCTTGCAGGAAAATGCCGAGAGATCAGCTGTTTCTGAAGTATTCAGACTAGCCAGCCTTCAACCAACAAACATGTCACATTCAGAGTCACTTAAATCAATTTTCTTTATGAACTTCAGCAAGTCATCTTGACTATGTAGAGGGTCTACAGGCCTAAATGAATTGAGTTGCTGCTATGGCTGATTAGATATTTGTGTTAACAAGCAGTTGAAGAGATGTACCTAACAAAGTGGCCTGTGAGTGCATGCTGTTAAATTTCACTTAAATTTGTCCAAATTGAAAACTTGGAAGAAAACCCAAACCTTTCCTCAGAAACAGTAAATGATTTGTGGCTTTTGACACATACAGATGTGAAGTATGTGAAATACATAAATTTGCAATGTTTGTGGTTAAGTCTGGTCAACAAAGGTAAATGACAATTCTCTGCCACCCCACTGATTCAAATGATCAAGCTCATTAGCTCAGCTCACTGGGCAATTAAAAAGCTAAATCTCATTTCATGGATCATCAGTAACTGCCTGTGGACATACAGTAATTATCTGAACGTGCAACAGATTTACAGAATACCAGTATGACCTTCGACCCCCACTGATAACAAAATATTAGTCCATTTCTTTATTTCCGTACGTGGTAGGCAGGCTGACTACTGCATTCCCATTATTTAGACAGTAATATTGAAGGGGTTGTTTATCAGACTCTTCACAACTTTATGCTGATGAAAAATATTAGTCATTTGTAAGCAGTGATTAAGAATCGCCCAAGTCATTTTTTCAGCTTCAGTGCGCAGGGATGGAAAACATCAAGTAGCACTCTTAGCATGATGAAAGTGTGTAATGAGTGAGAAGTGGGCCTCTCCTCCTTCATGAACATTTTACATGTACTTCAATTTTTATTCAGTACTTGTGTTTTTCCAAAGAGTGGCTGTTCATTTGTATTCAGATGGTACACAATAAAAATAATAATAAAAAAAAAGATTCCATTTTTTTTTCAGGAAGACTTTATTAAATTTCATGCAGTCGCACGTTAATGTGTTCTCTGAGAGCTGTCAACATTCTGAAGTGCATGACTGTAAAATCTTTCTTGTAGAAGGAAAGGTGAAGACACGGTTGTAAACATCTGTTGATTCATTAAAAAAAAAAAGCTGAAAAAGAATAATTGCACTAATGTGCAGTGTCAAGACTGTGCACACAATAAAGGCCATATATATGCAGTAGTTGACAATGTGGAAATTTCATTCCCTGCTCAGATTCAGATAGTGATTTATGAATTAATGTTCTTCTGTACTTTGAAATTGAATCGGAGTGGGCCTTTGCTCAGTACAACAATCTCACTGAACCTGCCATCTATTTCTGATAGTATTGGAGGCGACAGCTCATCTAGCGGACCCTGCAACAGAAAAGAAATAGGGTGCTCTGCGCATGGCCTAACACATATACACTAAAGTCAGAACAGCAACAGAGAGGTTCAAATATTAATTCTGCCTCTGAGAGCTGGAACTGTAAAAGTGCCAGTAAATAAAAAATTAAATAAAAAACTAAATGTGGGTTTGAGTTAGACCATGAAAGCCAAAACAAGCAGCTGTTTTCTGAAGGATGTCAGAAACTTGAACATGCTTACTTTAGTTTCTATATTTAAATGTTTGCATTATTTTTGGTTGGCTCTCCTGTCTTTCCTTCCTTAGTTCCATCAAATCTTCACACTGGTATAAATGACCCTCGCATTATTGATGTATACAAACCAATGCTGGAGACCAACAAAGTTGATAAGAGATCTGAGGGAGCAGATGTGATGAAGCTGCATCATAAATGTGAAGTCTTTATAAAAAAATAGTTACTGTGATGTGCACAAACAATTGTGATGATGGTCAGGTTTTATTTATGGATATCTCTCTGCACTCAATGTGTCAATCAGAGTCTTTAGGGACAGGGAATGGTGCTGACATGTCAATCATAACGGGTGTATCCTTGAAATACAAGGTGAGGTATTCCCTCTAGGGACACATAGATTTGGGACTGATATACTAGTTTGACATTTTATTGAATTACACTAGCTCAGAATGAAAGAGTAAAGTAGAAAAAGTGAGTTTTTTTAATATATATAAAAAAATGGTCTGATACATGCACTTTATTACATCTTATATTAATGCAAAAACAGTAGAATAACAACAACAAAACAACACAATGTCAGAAATGAAAGACAGCCTGGGAGAAATAACATTAGAGGGAAAAGGATGAAGTTCTTGCTAGCAGCGATGTCCTGTTGTTACGTGGTCAGTACATTCCCTGATGACTGAGTGATGCCATATTAAGAGGCTGTCAGAACAAGTCAGTTTCCACCAGATCAACTTGCATGTACACCACTTAGAGAGACCCATATAAATAATCCAGTGCCCCTCTTGTGCATTGCATTGTGATGGCTGTCATTACTGGCAGATGCAATAAGTACTGCTCAAAAGGCACAGACTGTTGTATTATACAGCAACTTATGATTACTAGAAAAAAAACAACAACTCACATTTGACTCCTAAACTGCAAAACAAATCTATCCAAAAGTAGGATAAACCCTTGCACTGTCACATAATACAATCTTGAAAAATCCTAAACTCGCAATGCTAGTTAAAATAAAAATAATATAACTGTTAACCAGTTTCTATGAAAATGACAGTGCCGCAGTACTAAAATTAAGAAAAATATGTTTTGGTCTTTATTGTGAAAATTAATCTAATGTTACAATCACAATAATGCTAGAAAGTTCTCCAGCACTAATTGATGACCTGACAGTACCCCTAGCAACCAGTAGGGAAATTTGAGTATTCCCTGACCCGTTGGTGAGTGGTTGCAGGCAGTTGCTATGAGATCAACTGCTAAAGTCACAGTCACACAGGATTACAGATCAGTCAGTGACCCCCTGGCAACCACAGGTTACTGCAGGTTGCTGGCATTGACTAGGTGAAACTGGTCACAAAGAGGTATATGATGCTGCACTGAAACTCTGATTCAGCTACTGCCAGAGCTGCACACTGCTTGGCCTGCCAGTACCTGTCAGCTGCTCCCAGAGTCCCACAAGCTAACCAAGCCCGATAGGATTCCTTCTTCAGCTTGATGCCTCCCTTGACCTCTGGTGTCCACCATCTGATTTGGGGACTACCACCACAACAGGCACCAACCGCCTTGCAGCCGCAGCTTTGTGCAGCCACTGTGACATGATCCATTCGGACTCAGTGGTCTAAATGGCCCGTTCACACCCAGGCTCCTTCAGAATGTTGCAGACCATTCCTCCTGATCATGCGCCTTCAAGTTTTGCTGTCAGGAGACTGATTCTGGAGCCCAAGCCATTCACGGGCTACTATATGTAGCCAGTATCTCTCAACCTCATTCATCAACTTCCCTACCAGAGAGGTGACATTCTAAGTCCCAATAGCCAGCCTCAGCAACCAGGGATCAGACCACCAGGGTCTCCACCCCTGCCTACCACTCAACACACACTGCACCTGACCCCTACAACTCCTCCTGTGAGCTGCCTCCATAGGGCAGGCCTATATCATCTCTTCGGGATGTGCCTGGCTGGGCTCCATTGACTAAGGGCTGGCCACCAGGCGCTCTCTCATGAGTTCTCTCGCCAGGCCTGGCTCCAGGGCCAGGCCCTCGCAACCCTGTCCCAGGCAGGCTAAAATGGTCTCTTTATTTTTATAATTTTTTCATAGATGTCATGCAAATCCATCTTTGTCTGACCCCTCATCTTGCCAGGGCAAAGCTCCTGAGAAGGCTCCTGACTGGCCTCTGGGATCACTGGGACACACAAACCCGTCCACCATGATAAGGTGGCAAATTAGAGAGGAGTACTTCCAAACATGTTTGGGAAACATAATCTCAGGACACTGGAGGAAAAAAGATTGTTAAGCATAAACTAAAAAGGGTGATGCGTACAAATTAATTTATCTTGAAATATATAGAATAATTACTTCACCTTTGTGCTTCACTACTTCCCAACAACTGCTAGATGCAACTGCTAGAGTCAACTATGAGCAGACTCTCCTCCAAAAACTCAGTTACAACTTAGTTACGGCACAATGTGTGCCAATAGCCACGTGTTGAGATATTCAAAGAATTAATAATGAAAATGCAAAGTGTGTGCTGTGAACAAGGGAGGAAATGTGCCAGATATTTAAAAAGCAGCTGGCAGAAAATCTGAATTTGCAGCATGACTGAAACTGAAAGCAAAAGTGCACCAGTGTAATTCAAAACACTAACAGAATGTAAAATCTGTCTTATTTTATCGGCATTGTTTTTAATACAATGAAAAGTTGTTAAATATCACTTCCACAAGGCTCTCCACACACACAGTTCACAGAAGTAACCTTGGCATTTCCCATTCCTTCTCCAAATTATATAAAGATTAAACTTTAGCTGAAGCTGTTCATTTAATAATTAACTATTATTAATACCACTACCTAATGCAAGGAAAGGATCATGTTAGGAAGCAATAGTTTTATGCATATTTTTTCATTTGTATTTACTATTGTTTAAAACATCTCATTTAAAATATGTTTTGATGGTAAATTTTAGATGATTTTGATGGTTAAAAACTAGTAATTTTACAATATTCCCCATAATGGATGTTTCTGCTTTATCTGTGGGACAGAAACCTGTTATTTTGAGGGGAAAAAAATCCTATTACAGAGCAACATTGGAAATCATTTGCAGGCCGGACTCAAATTACCTGCAACATTTAATCACAGTATTCCTTCTTCTTTTTGCCCTGTCTTTAGTCGCAGTCAGCTCCTGAAGAAAATACCAGGTGGTTTAACAGCTAAATAGTCCAGACAGTTAGCTGATGTGTACACAGCTGCCTGCTCGGGTAGAAAACGTAGCCATGGGAGCGGTAAAGGTGAACCATAACAGTGAAGCTGTGAGACAGAAAAACAAAACAGTGAGATAAAAGATACTAAAACACTCTGCAGAGCTGAGAGGAACTTCAGAGTTAGGTTTTAATTACCTGTAGGTTAATTACCACAAGGAACTTTTTTTTGTCAGTAAACATTCTAACATGGGCCACTGTTATGATAAAATATAATTTGAACCAGTTACATGTTTGATTTTTATGCACTTTTACATATTGGGTTTGCGTGTGATGTGTTTTGGTTGTAGTCAGTAGAGGTGGATTTGGGGTGGGATGGTGCTGGACAGCTAGCTGTTTAATACTTAAAGCCTATGAGGATTTATATCCAGCTGTTTCAAGGACTCTACTAACTCTGACACAATTGTTGCAGTGTTGAATTTACTGGAAAGAATGCATACCTCAGGGAGATGAGTGTGTTACTTGCAATTTTAGCATCAGTTGTGTAACGGAGTTGTCATTGTCTTTGCTCAATATACCACTAGAAAGAGTTCACATTGCTACACTGTCTTTTGCAGAGGTTTTATGTGGGCTGAGCGTTTGTGACTGTGATACGCCTAAGTAAAAATAATATATTGTGATAACAGACTTTGGAGAGAAACCCAAAACATGCTCTTGACCCACCAAAGTGTATTCCTGTCATCACTTTTCCCAAGCTTTCTCACATTTTGATTGATTTGTTCTTACATGTGATTACATTCCCTCTGAAAGGTCAGACATTGTTAACCTCTTTGCAGTGAGCACAATAGAAGATAATTTGAACATTTAGTCACCGATAAGATTAACTACATTTTGACCCAGGCTGTCTGTGTCAAGGAAAAAAAAAAACAAAGAGAGGACTGACTCCAAAATGAGATTCAAAGTGCATTTTGATTGAGATCCTACATAAAGAGCTGGTGTTCAGCAGCAGCACAGATTCTTTTATTTGTCACGAGTTCCCTCAGGCTTGTAGTCTTAATTGACAGGATGTGCTGAGGACGGACTGGTGAGCAGTCAAGCTTTTTATTTGGCTACATTAGGACGGAAGCCGTGACCGTTGACGTGACAGAGCTGGCGAACTCTTTGTTGGTGCTGTGGGAATCGGCCTGGAAAAGTGACTGCTTGAGTGCTTATTATATGTAACCTGAAGGAGTTGCACTTGACTATGGATGAGTTCATTTTAGAGTTTAACAAATGCATGCTGTACAGTACAGATTTAAATGCGTTGGTACACAGTAAAATCCATAAAATCCCAAGTATTACAGATAAACAAGGCAGAAACAATTAAGAGAATATGATGTGTGTGCATCTCAAATAACAGTTTCGAAGTAATTCCTGCAAGTAATTTGTAAATCACAACAAGTATGTAATGTGAATGAGGACTGATTTTTATATAAAAGGTGGGTGTAGCAACCATGTTTTTGGGAAGTCTGTCTTGAAGCCTCAAGCTGAGTATTTTGACCATTTCTATTTTGTTGATTTCAAAACAGACTTGATGAGCAACTGACTGAGACACTAGACACTCGTGTGGCATCAGTCAGAGGAAAGAGTAAAACACACACTACATGGGGGCCATGATTTCCAAAATAAAAGTCATGCTGTGTTGAATAAAATTTGAAACTAGTGACCGAGACCATAAACTTAAAAGGAATGTCTTCATTGAGTTCGTAGACAACAGAAGCCTTTTTTTCTTTTTTTTTTGATAAATGTTATACTGTACATCCAGGCTCTTTTTTTTTTTTTTTTTAAGCAAAAAGAGGCGTTTCCCCCTTCTGGCCATTAAAAAGAATGCAGGTTTATGCACTTCCCTGGAGCCTATGTCCATTTTCTACAGATGGCTGAAACTTTCAAAACTGTGCAACTGAGTAAGTGGTCAGTATGCAGATGAAGATATCTTAATGATTAGTTCTCAGGAGCTAAACATCAAGTACTGCATAAAATATGCACTGCAAAGCATTTGAAAATGCCCTGGGCTGTGTTTAAACATTACAATTACGCACTTCTCATATTTAAAATACTTTTCAGCAGTAAATACACTAAGAAAAAACACAATGAAGAAATGGTAAGATTGGTGGACTCGATATCAATGACAGACATGCATTGTTTTGTGAAATCTAATTCAGAGGCATTGATTTTTAGCATTCTGGCTATCACTGTTTGTAATAATACACAACTGTTTGCCTTACTACAAATTAAATGTGTGAGGTGTAAGAATATTGACACGTCACACAGCTGTCACGAAGGGGAAAGGTTTATTTTCTATGTTATTTTTTACAGCAGGCTGTAAACTTGTTCATTTCTGCTGTGAATTTGAGCATTTTAACATGGAAATATTTCAGCACTGACTTACTTTTGAAGCCTGCATCAAGTGGCCATTCGAGGAACTGTTTTTTGCCCTTCTGCACTGGCTTCATTTTTCAGCCCTGCATGTTGCTGTTTGACGTTATTTTAGCATATAGTAGTTTGCATAAATGTGGCTATTGTGGCTCTATATAAAACATAACTTTGAACCCGTCGTCTCAGCTGCACAGGCAGTCTGCATGAATTGAGATGCTCTTTCAGCTTACATCACTGAATAAACATGATTTTAAACGAATCCTTTCAAATGCTTGTCTCTAAAATTTATTTTTTTTACAGAAAGTAGACAGAATATAACTACCGGTACCTGGAATAGATGACAGCATATCTAACCACCCTGCATATGCTAGATTGTTCACATATGAACATATATGTATCCAGTGTAAAATCAGTGTCAAATCAAACATGTGGCTCCAGCTGCAGTGGCAACTCCTCGGGATATAAGGAATTTTTACCATATCCATACTGCTTCCAAACAGTTCTAGTTTCATCTCATCAATAAGGCACTCTCCCACAAGGTTTGAGGATCATCAAGGTGCATTTTGGCAGAATTCAGCTCATCGCTCTCCCATGGACTTTTGTCTGGTGTCTTTCAGATAGTGGCTTCATGAACAATAATCTTACTAAGGTAGACGAAAACAAGGGTTGTCATGTCTGTGTAACAAAAGCAGAACAACAGGAAATCAAAACAAACCCCAAAACAGCCTAATACTCAGAGTTGGGATCAAGAGGCAGGTGCCAGGCAGCAGAAGCTATTACAGCTTGCCCTGTGTGTGTGTGTGTGTGTGTGTGTGTGTGTGTGTGTGTGGGTGTGTGTGTGTGTGTGTGTGTGTGTGT
>JAVDPK010002162.1:69526-87667 GCA_034780415.1 Cichlasoma orientale
TGTGTGTGTGTGTGTGTGTGTGTGTGTGTGTGTGTGTGTGTGTGTGTGTGTGTGTGTGTGTGTGTGTGTGTGGTTGGCTTATTTGTAGGTTTGCAGTTTGGTAGTCTTTGATTAAATTCAAAATATGGATTATCATTTAATACTTGTGTTTTATGCTTATTTATGTTGCCTTGGTTATATGTGAGGTTTTGTCTAATAATCTCTAAAAATGGGAACGACTGGGGGAGAACTGAATTCTGTTGCACAAAATTTTACAAAAGACAGTGTGAATCTTAAAAGATGCCTTCAGAAGTGCACATGATCACATGTTGCTGTCCTCACAATCAAAAAAAGTAAAACAAAAATAAATGAAAATGTGATGCATCAATTTAAAAAAGTTAAGCTGAACCGGATGGTGGTCAAGTTCTGTTTTGCATCTTTTAAGTGTGCATGTGCATATACTTCCCTGACTCTAATTACTCAAGCCATCTGGACTGGAATACGATAACTCCATAACATAACCAGATTCATTCTAACAGCCCAATCACAAGAGAGCTAGTTTCCTCCCCCGATACAAACCCCATACATTTTCCAGCTTTGTGGTAGCGCCTCTATTTGCTATTATGAAAATGGCTTTCCAGAATGAGAAAACTGGGAATCTAAAGACTTATTTAAACAGCAATATGAGGTTCACAATATGAATACCAATGGTACTAACTCCATTCTGGGATTAGAAGTGGTTCTTTTCATATGACAAGATAATGCCCATTCATAGTCTGAACAAAGCTTGGGCAGCTAATAAAACATTAATATCAGCCAAGACAAGATTATTCTACGTGCACAGAACCGCTTTTGGAATTTAGATCAAAGGAAATTTCATTTGGTTAAATTCTCTCAGCCATTTACAGAGCATGTATTTCCTAACTGTAATGCAGTTATCCTTTTTTTTCCCCTCAGCAGCTGTAACAGACATGGCAAGCATCAGTTATATGTTTGATCTGGTCTATCTGAGATTTTACTGTATGAATAAATTCTGCTAAGGCATTATTTGAATTCCAGTGTGATGCTATAGATAAATTCCAGGTAGAAAGTGGTTTTCCTACTGCAGAGGCATCTCACTAGTAAGAGAGCTTATTGTATTTAGCATGCAATCTGCCCAGAAGATCCCACAAAGTATTTGTTGCTAATACTATCATAATTTTCAGTTCAAATAAAGGCTAGAAAATATTCAGGAAACATTCAGAACATTTTTAACAGAACTTCACGGTTTTAACAGATGTAATTTTTGTCCTGGGCTTTTATCAGCTGTTTCACCAACGTATTATAACTTAGGGAAAAACTGAAGCTTTTACCTTCCAAAATCCACTTTCACTCAATTATAGACTATTTCCAGTTGACAATTAGTCACCAGTGCCCAAAATACGTTAGTTGTCATGTAAATAAGTCGGGCTTCAACGAAACCGCAGGCCACAGAACAAAGGGTCCTATTCTCTGAAAGAATTACTGCTCTGAGTATGTGCCAAAAACTGACTAGAACACCTGTAGCCATATGCTGGAAGAACTGCAACCTCTGAGAATTTGGTATGGAAAGGTATCAAATGCATTGGTTCTTATGACACTACAAGTTATGATGGTGATGTCATGACAGAATGTCACACCAATCCAGAATAGCAGTTGCAAAGGCTGACCTAGAAGTCAAGTCCAGCCACGATGCCAGAAGTCAGCTGATTTCAGTGCCAGCTTGCATCAGCTGATGGCTCAGCTGAGTGCCTTCTGGTGCCTCTGCAAGCTATCGTGCAACCTGCCTCCACCCCTTCTTCTTCTTTAGGGTTGTGTCTGACTTAATCACTGTTATGTCTGTTTTCATTGATGGCTACTCTGTTTTATGCTGGAGACTTGCTCCTGCAGCTTTCTGTGTGTGCTCATAGAAGGTCCAGAGGTCTGAAAGCACACCCATAGCACCAATTATGAATTACTTTAAATGGAAATAACGGTCTTCATTTTACTATGATGGTCTTGACTGAAAAGATAATAATGATGAAGCTGCACTGCTTACCCTTAGGTCAAAGTATATTGTATTAGACAAATACAGCTTCTATGTGATCATGATCAAGATGTGAAAGATATTTGTCATTTAGTGTAAATCATTCTCACTGTTAGATAAGAAGTGACATGCAAACTTGGCTTTTTTGAAGTACTGTATAGCAATAAATTCTGCTTTCACTCTTCCTATTTTGAGCACAAAAAGTCAACAGTGACATACAGTATTATGCAAAAGTCTTGAGACACCCCTTGTTTCTTTATATTTTGCTAGAAAAATTGGAAATCAGTGCATCGATTTAGTGAAATGTACAAACACACATGGAAATACAGAATATAAAGAAAAAACAGAGTCTGTGCATGTCTAATGAGCTTGAAAGTCAATATTTATCCTTCAACACAGCCTGAACTCTTGTGCAAGCTTTCTTGTAATGTTGACATAACCTCCCCTGTACCCTCAATGATGAGTTTTAACACCTCAGTATACATCAATAAAGACGTAGATTGACGACCATCAGATAAGTTCTGGGTTTTTCCAAGGGTATCCCTAGTAAGCTGCATAGGCAGAGATCATCCTCACTAACACAAGTCATTTTGTTCTGGAAGAGAAAAGAGAAACAAGGGTTACCCCTGGCAGGCATCCAAGGGGGAAGAGTTGTCTTCAGAAGCAATTCTCCAGATTTCTTCAAGGACATTCACTGCCAGAGCCCTACACAGTGACCTTCAGCAGCCACTAGTGTGAATGTCTCTGACCAAACAATGAGAAACAGGCTTCATGAGGGTGGCCTGAGGGCCTAATGTCCTCTGGTGGTCCTGTGCTCACTGCCCGGCACCGTGGAGCCTGATTAGCATTTGTCATGGAGAACCCTTGGAGAATGTTATGCGAACAGGCCTCTACAGGCTAGGCAATGGCACGTCTGGACTAGCCTGCCGCATCATTTTTTTCCCTTTGATTTTTCAGGGTGTCTTTGAATTCAGCTCTCTATAGCTTGATAACTTTCATTTCCATCGAACGATGTGGCATCCCTTTGTTTCTAACACATTACACAGTCCATAGCAGTATAGATATCACAGCATGATTTTTTTTCCTCATTGAGAGTGCAAAGTGTTCCTTGAATCTTTTGAGCAGTGTACTTTTATTGGACTGGCAGTGTGTTTGGGATCATTGATATGCATGAAAAAAGAAAGCCACTGTCAATTAGACATGTTCTAGATGGTACTGTGTGGTCAATCAAGAGGGGATGGTACTTTTCTGTGTTCATAATTCCATCAGTTTAGACGAGATCTCCAACATCTCTGGCTGAAATGCATCCCCAAGCCATGACAGGGCCACCATCATGTTTTATGGATGGCTTTAGACCAGTGGTTCCCAAAGTGTGGGCCGAAGGTACTGCAGGTGGGTCACCGTAATAACAGAAATTCAGTTTGAAATTAATCACAAGTATGCATAGTTACATATTTATATGTATTTGGGATTTTCTGGTTTTTAAGTTGGCCACGGCACTCTTGACTTTGGGAACCACTGCTTTAGACAATCACTCCCACTGAAAATGATCAACTACAAAGATTGGAATTAAGTGAAGAAGCAACCAGTATCAAAAAAAAGTGCTTTGAATAAATTACAAGAAATCCTTTGAAACAAAATTTAAAGAAATGAGGGGTGGTTAAAGACTATTGCACTAAACTGCTCAATGTTGATGTGGAATTTCAGCCTGCAATGGAACTTCTACATATTTAATAACCAGCATAATTTTCTGACAAAGATAGCACTAATGAGGAACAAGTGAAATCAAAGATTTCTAACAGGCAAAGAGACAACAGAAAATAAAGAATAGAATAGAATAGAATAGAATAGAATAGAACAGAATGCCTTTATTGCCATTATACAGAATGTATAATGAGATTGGAGGAAGGAAGGAACAGAGACTTACCCCTGCACATGCATGTATATGCTTATACATTTATACAAAATTTAAAGGAACACTTTGAAAACACATCAGCTCTCAATGGGAAGAAAATCATGTTAGATACTGATATGGATTAGGTAATGTTAGGAATGAAAGAATGCCACATTGTTTAAAGGAAATTAAAATTATCAACCTACACAGGGCTGAATTCAAAGATACCCTGAAAATCAAAGTGAAAAAATGGTGTGGCAGGCTAGTCCATTTTGCTGAAATTTCATTGCAACAACTCATAATGGTACTCGGTAGTTTGTATGGCCCCAGAGTGCTTATATGCATGCCTGATAATGTCAAGGTATGCTCTTAATGAGATGACAGTGTTCTGGGGGATCTCCTCCCAGATCTGGACCAGGGCATCACTGAGCTCCTGGACAGTCTGAGGTGCAACCTTTCATCCTGATATCCAATGGCAGTCAGGGTGCCTGTAGAGGTCTGTGCATCCTTCCATGAATATGCCTCCCCAGAACATCATGTTCTCCATGGCAAATGCCAATCGACCTCCACAGTGTTGGACAGTGAGCATAGGGCCCACTAGATGATGCTGAGCCTTCACGCCACCCTCATAAGTCTGTTTCGCATTGTTTGATCAGAGACATTCACACCAGTGGCCTGCTGGAGGTCATTTTGTAGCTCTGGCAGTGCTCATCCTGTTCCTCCTCACACAGAGGAGCAGATACCAGCCCTGCTGATGGGTTAAGGACCTTCTACGGCCCTGTCCAGCTCTCCAAAAGTAACTGCCCGTCTCCTGGAATCTCCTCCATGCTCTTGAAACTGTGCTGGGAGACACAACAAACCTTCTGGCAATGGCACATATCGATGTGCCATCTTGGAGGAGTTGGACTATCTGTGCAACTGCTGTAGGGTCCAAGTATCTGCCAGTAGTTACCCTTGCTAAATGCAAAACTAGTGAAACAGTTAGACAGAGAGGGTAAAAATGTCAGTGGCCTCCACCTGTAAAACCATCCCTGTTTTGGGGGTTGTCTCATTGTTGCTCTTCTAGTGCACCTGCTGTTAATTTCATTAATACCAAAGCAGCTAAAACAGAATAACAGCCCGCACCCCCGCGACTTAACAGACCAGATCAGTATCCCAGAATTTTAATTGACTTGATGCTGTACTCTGATTTAAAAAGTGTTCATTTAACCTTTTAGCAGTACAGCAAGAATGCTAAATAAACCACATTCCAAACTAAGAAGTTTAAACACATTATTGGAATGTCTTTAGGGCCATTTATGAACAAAAAAATATATATGAATACCGAACTGTTGAATGGAGGCAGCCACAAATTCTGAGAAAAAAAGATTAGAATTTGCAAAATGATTAAATTATCGAACGAAAATGAACTCATTTTAACTGTGAATAAATAAACAAATAAAAATAAATAAATAAAGGGAAAGTGTGTTGCAAACCTTTTCTTCTAAACATAACACTTTAATCTTAAGGATTTTTCATAAATTTATGACTTCAAACTCAGGGATTGTTTTTTTTCCTTTGAATATTACCTCCACTAGCTATTTTTATTACCTTGGGCTGTAATTTATGTATTTATATACTCAGATTATACAGAACTTTTTTAGTTTTATCTTTTTGTTTACTGCCCAAACTCCTCAGTCTGACTGTATAAAAACAAGAAAATGTTTCTCAAAATGCAAAAAAAAAAAAAAAAAATCAATTAATTAAATTGAAAGTTGTGCTTTTTGTTGATTTGTATTCCGATGTGTCCATAGTCCACTCTAACCATCTGAATTTTTTTTGATAAGTCAAACGCAGTATGTTTCAGTGCCAACGCTTTGTGCAATTAAAGTGATAGAAATTTTACTTCATCAGGATTGCATCAGTCTAACTGAATCAGATACATGTGATTTTTATTCAAATGGAAATAACAGGGTTAAAAATATCTGCTGATGCCTGCCAATTATCCAAAAACATTTCTAAGAATGTTGTGAAACCTCAGTTGACACACTATGTTTCGCCCTTAAAGCTGCTCTTTCAAATGCGATGACATATGGAGCGTCAGTCATGAAAAAAAAATAAATCACTGAATTGATTTTTGCTCGTGTAAATGTTAGAGGTTAACCTGACAAATGCTGTATTGAATATTTGTAGGTGTGCTATGTATTTGAAGGCCTTTATCCAAGATTCTTGGCATTCTAGGAAGACAAAATATATAGTATGTGTGCTAGCTAAGATGGGAAACCGAGTGAAAGACCGAGAGGCTACGAAGAGCATCTATCTTCTGCTTTGTAAATGTCAGGGTATCAGAAATAGGTTTCCAGTTATAAAGGCCATTACAGATTCCCTTTCACTTTCTGGCACCTGTCCTGAATGGCAGCATTTTAAAGTAAATGCTCATGCAATACAATAAAAAGTGTGTGTACAATAAGTTGAAGTCACTTAAAATTCTGAGTGAAAACAATCTACATTTCTGCTTTAGCCGCGGCAGAAATGAAAAAAAGAAAAGAAAAAAAAAAGTAGAAATGTAGATTGTTTTCACTCAGAATTTTAAGTGGCTTCGACTTTCTACAAAAACACTTTTTAGAGTGTGTGCTCCTTCTGGACGCACACTGCACGGCTTATTTAAATGTCCGATATTCTTTCCCAGACAAGTCCTGTCCACAGAGACTGATATATCAGATCAATGTCTATAGATGTGTAGGCTGCAGGGAGACACATAAATGAAAGTATTGAATGTCAGATATCTGTGAGGCCGTTCAATCTTTTCTTTTCTTTGTTTATATTTACTGTGACATATTGGTCTAGTTGGTGTCATTGTCACAGGCACTGAGCTGATTACTGTGCACATAGTACGATACTGATATTTAAATATCTGATTTAATACTATGGAAGCTTATTTTCCTATTTGTAAAAGTTGGATGTGGCTCCCAGTTTGTGGGATTCTTCCTCTTGTTGGCCTGGTAACAATACATAATATTCTTCTAGGGTCTTTACCTTAGAGTATAAGGTGACTTGAGATGACTATAGTCATGAACTGGTACCATATAAATAACATACAGCTGAATTTAAATAAGACTTCTGTACTGACAATAGAAATCCTTTTAACACTTTGCATAATTCATCTGGCCACTTTATTAGGCAGGTTTGCTAGTAATGTGTTGGACCCTCTTTTGCTTCAAGAACTGTGTAAATTCTTCATGGCACAGATTAAAAAAGGTGCTGAAAATATTCTTCAGAGATTTTGGTCCATATTTGATAGATTTGTTGACCGCCATCCATGATGTGAACCACATCCCAAAGGTGCTCAGTTGGATAGTGATCTTCTGACTGTGGAGACCATTTCAGTACAGTGAACTCATTGTCATATTCGAGGAACCAGTTCGAGATGATTTGAGCTTTTTGACACTGTGAATTTATCCTGTTGAAAGCAGCCATCAGAAGATGGGTACACTGTGGTCATAAAGGGATAGACATAGTCAGCAACAATACTGAGGTAAGTTGGGTGGCTTTTAAATGGTGCTTGATATGACTAAAAATGTGCCCAAAAAAAAAAAAAAAAAATTCCCCTGGACCATTAAACCACCACCAGCAGCATGGAAAATTGGTACAAGACAGGACGGATCCATCGTTCCACGTTGTTTATGCCAAATTCTGACCCTACCATTTATATGTCACAGCAGACATTGAGACTTATCAGACCGGGCAACGTTTTTCTAATCATCTGCTATCCAGTTTTGGTGAGCACATGCAAACTGTAGCCTCAGTTTCCTGACAGGAGTGTCACCAAGTGTGGTCTTCTGCTGCTGGAGCCCATCTGCTTTAAATTTTGGTGTGTTTTGCATTCAGAGACGCTCTTCGGCATATCTTGAGGTTTATATTAATAATGATAAATATTAACATATCTATGGAGAAGGCGTGGGATTAAATAGTGTACTTCTTCCCCCTCCTTTTTGAAATGTAAACTGAACGAGAATAGGAGAGTAATACTGGAGTGTATTTTGCTTTAGTATAGTATTTCTTGTCTCTTTTTGTTTGTACTGTTTACATGATCGAAACGAAATAAACTGAACTGAATTGAACTGGTTGTAATGAGAGGCTGTTTGAGTTACTGATGCCTTCCTGTCAGCTCAAAGCAGTCTGGCCATTCTCCTCTGATGTCTGTCATCATCAAGGCATTTTCACCCAGAACTACTGCTCAATGAATATTTTCTCTTTTTCGTACCATTCTCTGTAAACCCTAGAGATGGTTGTGCAGGAAAATCCCAGTAGATCAGCAGTTTCTGAAATACTCAGATCGGCCCGTCTGGCATCAACAATCATGACTTGTCATGTCAGCTGCATAATGTTCACAGTGAAGCTGAAGAAGCTAAGAACTGCATTGCTTTAGTTACTGCACTAAAAACGAGATACTGTGCATTGACCTCGATGTATAACCCCCAATTATGTTCAGGGAGGAATAAAATATCATGCATACCTAATAAGTAGGAGCCCTCGTAGGAGTCTAGTTGGTGTTGTACTGCAAATTATTATCGAAGCCTTTTGTGTGCAAGCGAGGCAAACCTGACAGTAGGTACCTTTGAAATGGTTGCATTTTGCTTTCTAAATAATAAATACCTGTAGAGAAATCTGTTAAGACAGGAGAGTGAGGGGAACTTTGAAAATAAAGTTTAGGCTAATAATGAATTCTGAATAAAGTGTACCTCTGAGAGACAACATGATGCAGAGGCAGCATCTCTGAAGATGAGGTTTCCAACTGAAGTCAGCAGCACAAACAAGAAAGAGTCGTGATTTTTAAAGGGATGATGCAAAGCCAGTTAAAAAGACTTTTGAGGCAAGTGTTGTATTTGAATGTAAACCACATCACAGCGCGCTACACACAAACAGCTGCTGTAGTTAGTAGAAAAGTAAACAACTCCACAAACTGTCTAAACTGGAGGGGTCTGCACATTTCATTAAATGTGTATGCCATTTAAAACGCTTTTCTTTCTCTGCTTCATTCTAAAAACAAAAACTCTGTTGCTCTGCTTGGCTTTGTTTGATCTTCATGAATGTTTTGGAAAAAAAAAACATTTTTTTGTATAGCTGCCATTGTCATAGTTTAAATCACAGTTTCTGTTTCTGCCTCAAGGCTGCTGCATGGCTTCGGGTCAGACAGGGTTTGCAGAAATGATGGGTTACTGCCGCTGGAGTCTGGTTGGGTGTTGGCGCAGTCTCTGAAATGTCATGTGGTGCCAAAGGACAAGATATTAGGTTAAGTGGTTACCCAAGAGGTCTAACCACAGGAGAACGGTGCTTTAAAGGTTCCATATCTCAAGGTTGTACTATCTGCCATGAAGAGAGCTTGAGAAGAATCACCGAGAGTACACACAGATATAAACACCACCTTAATAGAGCAGAATTCAGCATAGATGAGATTTATGCATATATTGTATTTTACGTATGTGTGCCAACTACAAAAATGACTTGTGTATTGAGCAAGAAAATATGTCCCTGGATATTAGTTTCTATTTTCATTCATAGTTCAGATTCACCTTATTTCAGACTCGTTTTGGTTCCAATAATTGTGCATCCGTGCTGTGAAATACGTATCCATTATACATCCGGCTTCTAGATGAGGTGCGGCTCAAGTACAGTAATGAAGTGGTGCCCTTTTCTAAATTGAATTGCTGTCTCTCAAAATGAGAGCGTACCTGCTGACATAAGGCATGAAAGATAAAAAGCAAGAAGAAAAATAAAAGGTAAGGCAGCTGTCATGTTTGCTTAAACAGAGCCGGTACAGTAGCTGCCTGTGTGTGCAATGCGCCATCAGCCTAAGTGAGAGTGTTTATGAGCGCGAGGCTGGAACTGAGGAACAGACACTGATTGCAGCAGGGATCAGGGGGATACTGAGATGGTGAAGGGCTTACCGCATTTCTATTTAATTCCTCTCTGACAGGACCTTCATTTAGCCAGAGTGTTTTGCTCCCCTGTGGGTACCATGTGTAAGGTCAACACAGTCCCTTTCTACATGAGTTGCCCTCTGTGCGCCTCTCTTTCCTGCCTCAAGTGGCTGGCAGAGACACACAGCGAGCATTAACAAAGACTGTTTAAAATTATCTTTCTGGAATAGAACCCGAATAAAACAAAATATCTAAAATATCAGATTTTACTAAAAATTCATAGTGCCAGTTAAAGATGTTTGAAGTGAGAAAAAAAATATGGTTGGAGCTATAATAATACTAAGCCCTGAACCATAGTCCAACATTTTTTTATTTGAAAATCATGATTATGTAAGTGACCTTGGACTGCAGGGCCCTTACATGTTTGAGTCGTGTGTGCGTATCAATTTTACGCTTTGCAGGCAATTCAATAACAGACATCACCTTGACAGTCAAATCCCATATGCCTACTCTCACTCTCCTTCATGCTCTGCATGTAATGTGGTGGTTCAATCTTGCACTATTACAGCAGAGATTTTCAGAATGGAAGGAGGCTTTTTTTTTTTGCCATGAAGGATCCAAGATGCTTTGTGCTAGGGTGACATTTTGAATTTAGGCAATTAAAGCAATAGGTAGCCATATGTTTTTCATATTTTCTTCACAGGAAAGCAGTGATCTGTCTGCTCCGTGTAGCTGTCATTGTTAGCAGGTGGAGTCTTGCCATTCCTGTATCAACATTATGAGGCTATATGTGAGCTCTATTAAATTACTGTTAATGAAAACTGATTATTCACTGCTAGCATTTCACACTAAGAGCATTTGGCATATTAAAAATGGGAAGGCTTTTCTTTTGAATAAAAACTACATGCAGGATTTTTTTCTCCACTATGCTTAGTGATGAAAATCTTTCATAAAATAGAGTTACAAAACTGTCATTACTGCATTGTTTCCTGTCATTTTTTTTGACAGATAATTAGCTTTAAATATTTCCAAGGGGTAATGAAAGAGGAACAGCCAAGTGCAGCTCTTTCTGTTAGATAAAGAGCAGCACACTCTCAATCCCTCAAGAAAGAACTAACTCCTCAAGCCACATGAAGCATGAAATCATGTACTTGTTGCTATGTTAATTGTTTTTTTGAATGACTACTTTATTACAATGATGTGAGGTTTTTTTTTTTTTTTTTGGTGGTATTTTAAATAGATAAACCAATTTCTCCTTTTTTTTGTGTTTCTGAAAATGTAGATGAAAAGAGAATTAAAATGTTGCATTAAAATGCAGTCACCACAGCCACATCTTGAGCTGATATCTGAAGGATTAAAGCTTTCATCATTAACCGAGTGGAACTTTCGGCTTCCTTATTTACGAAGGGGTCGCCGCAGAGGATGGATATTTGATTTGCCACAGATTTTACACAAGATACCCTTCCTGATGCAACCATCCCATTTATCTGGGCTTGGTACTGGCACTAGGAGTACACCAACTTGCGACCCATGAAGCTGTTTTTTTTGCCCTCCCTATCAAAAAGGGGATCTTTCCTGCGTTAGGCAAATCTGTTAATCATTACACCACAGAGTCACTTTTACCGTTAAAAGAGTAATTAGTCAAATATTTCATATTTTTCAAAGCAGCAAAAACCACAAACAAACATTGACCTTTGAATTTTGTTTCTAAAAAAAAAAACATTTGCCAGTTAGCATGCCTAGTAAGGCCACCATCAGAGGGATTACTAATATAACCAGAGACCTACTTCAGGGATACTCCGTTCCGCCCTCCTCTTTGTAAAATAAGGAGCATCGGAATGCAGTATCTAAAAAGGAGTAGATATAGCAACAAAAGATTGAATTTTTAACAATGCCTCTGGGTGGTGAACATAGTTATTTCTTCATTGTTCCATCACTCCATGCACTGTGTTGATGGTGGTTGCTAGGCTACAAGGAAAACAGGAAAGCACTGCGATGTGGTACAGTGCTCGTGTTTGCAACAGCACCTGCTGTAATACCACTTAGAATTACTAGAGGGCCAAAACTTATACATTGTCAGTTTAATATGTGCATAAATAATATAGATTGATTTCAAATGTTCCATTGATTCTTGTATCCAAGTTAACCCCCAAAACTCCTCTTTCTGGCGATAGTTCAATAAAAAACATCCCGTTTATTCACAGCCATACCTCATAGCCTCAAATTGGCTTAAAATACGAGTGATGGGATATAATTTTTATGTCTTGTAAATGGTTTAATTGGCAGCACTCTGCTACATCTCTTGTGGTAAACATTTACTGTAAAGTCTGTTTCTTCAACTGCAGTAATCAGCATTACCATAAAACATTTCACTCGTGTGGATTGATTCACTTTAGGAAGCGGAAAGGGTGTGAATTTGCTGGATGCCCTGACACATGTTGTTTTAATATTAACTTGATATCTTTTAGTCCTCCTAGATCAGTATTTCACTCACCTTAATGTAACACACTGAAAAAGGGCCTGTCATATTTCAAAGCTGAAGCGTTGAATAGTGTCATATGAATCCCTGTGTAACCACAGCTCCTCTCATTATAACCCCCTTTAAACATTACAGCCTTTGAAGCGAACTTTCAAAATCCCATCTGCGCGGTTATTTTAAGTGAAAAGGCAGCCACAACACAGACTGACTGTAAACTGTAATATCATTCAGAAATTGCAAAAGATTGCACTATCCCACTTCAGCTGCACTTGAGACTTTGAGCTGACGAGGTACTTGAAGTTTCTCTGGGTTGGCAGAGAGAAAGGAAGAGATGAAGGCAGAGTTTAAGTTCTGTGCAAGGTCCTTGTGACTCTGAAAAGTGTCCTGCCCTTCTCTGCTATTTGCCTCTTTGGCTTAATTGGTAGTGCGCATTATTAAAGCAAGTCTATAGAGCTTTTTTGAATCTGATGGACTCCCCCGTTTCCCCTAAAATCCTCCATCCCTTTTACATTTGTTGGTGCCTGTTTTTCTAATAATGAATCCTGAATTCGAGTCGCTTTTTTAAATTAATTTGTTAAGACTTTTTTAAATGTACAAGAAGCGATTAATCATACACAGCTTCTGAAAAAAAATTACAAGAATTCAACATTGTAGTTTAAAGTGGATGTGGAGATCTCCACATCCACTGCCACAATCTCAATTATTCTCTCCGCAAAGCGAAAAGTTCATAATTCCACAGAGGACAGAGATCGAGTTAATGGAAACCCTACATGTCAATGGAAAGTCATGGATTAGATGCTGGCTGACTTACACTTGAACCCTGATACTTTATTAACAGCAACCTCCTGTTTGTGAATTCAAATGGGTACGCCCTGCAATTCTGGCAAAAAATATTTAGATGGAACTTGACAGCACTCAATTCAGAAGAAGATCGGCAAATCAAATATCAAGTCTTTAATAAGCTGCAGTACAAAACTACTGGGCAATTCTGTTCTTGATTCATTTTATTTAATTTGAGCATATCACTATGCCCTTCCTCTCACACAAGTGGAAACAGTTCATCCTTGGCATGTCATCCTTCACAAAAGAGACATTAAAATTAACTCTCAAGAAATTCACTTTTAAAAGGAATGCAAATCTGAAGAACCGAGGTACAGTATACCAGAATGAATTTATTATGACCTTAACATTAAAGAGGACCAAGTGATCTGTTTGCATTTATGATGTAGCGGTGACCCAATGATTCTTAACTACACATAAAATCACAAAATTCAGTGAACCCAAAATGTTTCCAGCATTATTTCGCTAATTGAAAAAGGGGCATTTAAAAAAGATTCAGTGCAAATAAGATCATCATCCTGGTGCTATGTAAAGTGACATGTCCTTGTATACCCAGTGCTTCCTGGTTAGGACTCATCTGCTGCATTTACACGTTCCTTCAGAATACAGTGAAGGTTCTGGAACATTCAGATAAGGATTCTAATTTTGCGAGCCAGTGCACTTTGTGCCGACCACTAATGGCTAATGGAGTAAATAATTATAAAGCTACTCTGTGATAAATCTGATTATTTTCTCTTTCTTTCTTTCTTTTTCTCTCTCACTGCACTGAACCAGAGGCTGATGCAGTATAGGTCTATTTCATTATAATTATACAAACTGCAGCTTAATGCTAATCCATGCACTTCTTTTAAGAATAAGTTAGTCCATCATCACCAAGTGTGAAACTTATAGCTGAGGATCATTTTGCGAAAGCATTGCATTTTAAATTTATATGAAATAGAAAAACAGAAATAAATAAATCCTTGTAGTAGTCTGTTTTTATTTGAAGTTGCATTATTAACATTTTTATATTAACTATGGGTCAAAGCCCATAGTTAATATGACTATTAACTATAGTTAGCAGTTAATGGGTTTAACCCTTTCCTGCTGACACTAAATGGCCGCAAGCTACATAAGCCAATAGTCCACTGGGTATGCAATCTACATGTGATCAGAAACATGACTATGAATTCTCATGGTCTATTGTTTTGGTCCCAGGGTTTGAACTTTGGAAATACTTGGTTATACTGTTCCAGTGTTTCCTAAGAGAGAATTTTGTAGAGCCACCCCTGTTCTGTGGAACCAGCTTTGTTGCACCCCCAGTGATAAGTTGTTGTTTGATTGTTGCAGTTGAGTTGTGTTTCATGGCCATGACGACCTGGTAGAGGTGCCATCTGGGAAGCAGGAAGTGGGTTTCATTATGCGGTCATCATCAGCAGTTGTGTAAGTTGGTCCTGTCTAGAGCCCGCAGTTGAAGCTGTTCTCTTTTCCTTTTTGTTCCACTATCACTTCATCCTGCATACTCGGAAGCAGCTGACGTTGTATCTTCAACACCACATGGACTCATAGGAAGCCACAGCCTAGCTGCTACCTCTGAAGCTGTTATTGCACACCACACTCGTTGGGGTCCACAAACAAGCAAAGCACCACCACAGCGGAGCTCCAAACTGCTTCCCTATCTCTCTCCAGCACCTCAGCTCAGTGGAGCTTCTTCACAACGGCATTTTGTGGAGGTTTCCTTTCGATCCACTTGTTCAAAGGACGCATTACGGCACTATCCACAACAGTTCTACGACTACTGCAGATCTTATCAGGTATCTTGCCCGCAATCAATTGGTAACTTCAGGTCACCATGTACGATGACCAGCCCATGAACTTGACCTGGAAGACATCATTCCAAAAAGCTATTGTTGTTACAGGGCATGAGCCGTGTTCTGAAAAAGACTAAATGTGATACCCAAAACGAACAGTCGCATAACTTTTCAAGACAGCTCTTTATTCACAAACACTAGTGTGTCACAAAAACTCAAGTCAGCGCAATGTGCTTGCAAAAGGGAAGCCAGGGTGGTCCTGAGAAGGAGAGAAGGGTTAGCAGAATACCAGTAAGTGGGGGTTTACTAGAGGCAAGGATATTATAAACAGTCTTACTTGACATATCCAGAAATTCAGATCCAGTAGGGGAATAACAAGTTGGTGTGTGAGTGTAATCCCGCAATTCTGAGTTGAGGAAGGGCAGGTAGGTGGTGACTGAAGCTGGCGTGATAGTCCGATCCGGAGGGAGAGGAGGAAGCACAGAGACTGGTTGCAATACCGAAACAAGAGTAGACACCAAGACGCAGGAAATCCAAAATTACGAAAGGCAGAAAACGTTAACACAGCAGTCTGGTTACCACGAGTGGGTAGCAGATTCCCAGACAAAGAGTGAAGGGTCCCACTGGTCCTTAAATACTGGAACCTTGATGAGCCAATAAACTTCAGGTGTGACAGCTGGCTGCAAGGGACAAAACTTCACCCAAGGGAAGGAGAGCCAACCCAGTCCTAACCACCCCACAACACTTCCCACACCCAACCACCCACACCATGACAGTTGTTGATTTAGACCTGCATGCTGCGAAAGAGTTCGACCTTCTAATCAAGCATCTAGGAAGGGAGTCAGCAGAACAAGTAAGGAGAAGTAGAACCATCAATATCAGGAATCCACCAACTGGTCTGCGTATGGCATGGGAGCGCCTCAATATAAAGTGGCTGTACTACGGGACGAGATACAAGCATGAACACATGGTCAGCTTTCCACCATTCTCTGCGCTAGTGGACTTCATCTCCATGGAGGCGAAGGCTCGCACAGACCCAAGTTTTAGCTTCTCCATGTAGGCTTTGGCAGAGAGGAAAAGCAACTGGGAGAGGCCCATGAATATGTCCGTGTATGCTCAAAAAACACAAACTTTGTCCCCTGCATAGGAAGCCGCACCCATGCTGCCGAGAAAAAGTATAGAAGATCGTAAACAGCTCTTGAGAGAACACTGCATCTGCTTTCGCTGTTGCTCCTCCATAGAACACTTTGCCAAGAACTGTGAGGTAGAGGTAGAATGCACAGAGTGTGGAAGCACCGCTCATGTGTCAGCACTGCACCCTAACCCATTCGCGTGGAACCTAAGTTCCAAACCTAAGTCGTATACCCCCTATGCAGTGGATGGCGGGCAGGAAGACGAAGCAGGAAACCGAGAGGTCAAATCGATGTGCATGCAGGTATGTGGGGAAGGCCCGAGTGCTAGAGCATGTGCTAAGATTTGCTTGGTCAGCGTGTTCCCAAATGGATTTAGAGAGAAGGCCAAGAGAATGTATGCCATACTGTATAAGCAGAGAAACCAATCTCTTCTAAGGTCAGAGTTCTTTGACATCTTCCAGATATCTGGATGCTCCTTCTTATACACAATCAAGACGTGTGTGGGGCAGACAGAGACGGTGGGGAGAAGAGCTCGGGGCTACACTGTAGAGTAAGTGGATGGGAAGTTAAGTATTCCGCTACCTACGCTCCTCGTGTGCAACCAAGAACGTAAACGAACAAGCAAATCATCTTCAGCCATGTGACAACCAGGTTAGAGTGAAAGAGAAGTTTCATCTAGGACATCACCAGCAGTGTAATCCAGCGGCAACCTGTGCATGTAGCTCAAGTGTACCAGTTGGAGACGACTTGGGGCAGACTGTCTTCCTTGGTACACCCGATGATCATAGACTTGCTCGTCCAGTGAGGATCTAGAGTTCCTCGAGGTGATTTTAGGCTGAGTGTTACCAGGACAGCTCTAAAAGTTGGGTCGCGCCCTTACCCTTTCAGACACTGAGATGGCGGCTGCCCAACAACAGGCAGCAGGCTCTTGATCGTCTCACCTCACCCCAGTGCTTGCTGGAGAAATGGCCGCAAATGAAAGCAGATTTCTTGGAGTTTATGGAGAACATGTTCAAGAAAGCACACACAGAAGTTGCTCCACCAGTGAGGCCGGGACGAGAGTGCTGGTTCCTGCCTTTGTTTGGTGTGCAGCATCCAAGGAAGCTGGAGAATATGGCATGGTCTTGGACAGCAGTGCATCATGTGAAGGAACAGATAGCGGTTACTGCCAACATTGAGCACATGTTTCACTGCTTCGTCATACAGGAAGACCAACGGGACTTTCTCCAATTCCTGTGGTTCAAGAACAACGACCCCACCACCGATATTGTAGACTACAGAATGCGAGTTCAACTTTTTGGTAACAGCCCCTTGCCCGCCGTTGCAGTTTGAGGTGAGCAGCTAAGGAAGCAGAAGACGACTATGGCAGTGATGCAAGGAGATTTGTTTTCCTTCGGCATCGAGAAAGAAGCCATCAGCATCCTCGGACAGGCTCAGAAGATGCTCGCAGCCTCTAACCTCAGGCTGCATAAAATTGCATCAAACCGACCTGCAGTCATTGAAATATTCCCACCTGAAGATCGCTCTGAGGTCAACAGCCTCAGTCTTTTCGCGTATGACATGCCCATCCAACACAGTCTTGGATTGCTCTGGAACATGCTTGCAGACACCTTCACGTTTCGGATTGAAGATAACCAGAAACCGTTCACTCACAGAGGAGTGCTTTTGACTGTGAATGTTTATGATCCTCTAGGGTTTCTTGCACCCATCATGGTCAATGGGAGATTGATGCTTAGGGAGCTCACCGTCCAAGGAGAAGATCGGGATGCGCCTCTCCCCAAAGACAAGAAGATCGAGTGGACTGGATGGAAACAGTCAGTAAGGACGTAGACGGGTTGCAGAGACCACATCCTTACATGCTCTTCTCTACTCCGAGTGTGTTAAGTAGAGAACTCCGTGTTTTTGCAGATGCAAGGGTCAAAGCGATGGCAGCTGTGGCGTACATCAGGGTGACAAATTACCAAGGACATATTGAGATTAGTTTTGTCTTTGGGAAAGTGAAGTTGGCGGCACGGTGGCGCGGTGGTTAGCACTGCTGCCTCTCACAGTTAGAATACCATCTGGAAGGCCTGGGTTCGATTC